>OY731404.1:49148182-49415682 GCA_963425845.1 Sphenostylis stenocarpa
AAATTTCTCCATCTTCCAAATTCGGATAAGAAGCCTCACAAAGTCGGAAGCTCAAAACTAATCAAGGATTAGACCCCCAAGAGAAAAATTCCCAGGGATCACCAAAAAGAAAAGAGAAAAAATATCTTTTCATCCAAAGAAAAAGCCAATGTGCATAAAAGGCGCACATACAAATCCATTCCCCAGCAGAAATAAGAGTATAGGCAAAGCCAGCTCAAACAACAAACATCCAACAAGGAGTCAAAAACTCAATTCCTCCCTAGGGGGCAATTCAAAATAGATCCCCGAATGAAATTAATTCCCAAGTGGATCATCAAAAAGAAAAATCCCCAATGAGCCTACCAAATGAAGGCAAAACTACAAGTTTATATCCTCGGGGAATCGCGTATAAATTCCCAAATACGGATATCCCCAGTGAAAAGCAAAGTCTTCACTTCCAACAGAGCAAGCGTAAAGCCAATATCCCCAAGAAACGGGAAATCAGCCTATTCGGAGGCGAAAAACAACAAGTAAAAAGCCTTCACCACTATTGAAGCACCCGCCTAATCAAGAGGCACAATAAAAAAATCAACAAAATCCCCAAGTGGGTTCTTGCCTAAACAAAAGGCACAATCAACAAAAAGCTCAAATCCCCGGAGGTTTTCCGCTCGATCAAGAGGCGCAACCAAACAAAAATCTCACCAAGTGGATTTCCGCCTAATCAAGAGGCGCAACTAATAGAAATCAAAATCCCCAAAAGGATTCCCGCCTAAAAAAGAGGCAACCAACAAAGAATCCCGGTCAAGACCGGATGGCTAAAAGAAAAAGCCAAAATACGAAAATCCCGGTCAAGACCGGATGGCTAAAAGAAAAAGCCAAAACAATGAAATCCCCATGGCTAAACAGAAAAGCCAAAATCAAAGAACCCCGAGCAAAAGCCTGGATGGCTAAAACAAGAAAAGCCAAAAATCCCTGGTAAAACCGAGATGACTAAAACAAGAAAAACCAAAAATCCCTGGTAAAACCGGATGACTAAAACGAGAAAAGTCAAAAAGAAAATCAATCACTCCCCATGGAATAGGCGCATGATCATAGACAATAAGCCGCCAACACATCTCAAAAAGCCGGATGAGGGTTTGTACTCATCAAAAGATTGATCGCCAAAAAGAGAATCCTAAGAACCTTGCAAAATGGGGCTTGTCAGAGAGTTTAGCAAACGCGAACTCAAACATAGTGGGGGAAAGTACCCACAAAAATCTAGCAAATACAGACTCGAACCGGGTGGGGGTTTGTACTCACAAGAGCCTTACAAAAGAAGGTTCGGATCGGATGAGAGTTCATTCTCATCAAACCGAGATAGGGGTTGGTACCTATCAAAACTATTCATCATCCAAAGGATCGGCTACCTCACCAAAGGAGCATCCTCGCGCACCGAAGGATCGGTTACCTCACCGAAGGAGCATCCTGCAAACCGAAGGATCAGCTACCTCACCGAAGGAGCATCCTGTAGACCGAAGGATCAGCTACCTCACCAAAGGAGCATCCTGCACACCGAAGGATCGACTACTTCTCCAAAGGAGCATCCTCCAAACCGAAGGATCGGCTAACTCACCGAAGGAGCATCCTGTACACCGAAGGATCGGCTACCTCACCAAAGGAGCATCCTGCACACCGAAGGATCGGCTACCTCACAAAAGGAGCATCCTGCGCACCGAAGGATCGATTACCTCACCGAAGGAGCATCCTGCAAACCGAAGGATCGGCTACCTCACCGAAGGAGCATCCTGTAGACCGAAGGATCGGCTACCTCACCGAAGGAGCATCCTGCAGACCGAAGGATCGGCTACCTCTCCAAAGGAGCATCCTGTAGACCGAAGGATCGGCCACCTCGTCGAAGGAGCATCCCGCAAACCGAAGGATCGGCCACCTCTCCGAAGGAGCATCCTAAGGCTTCACACTCGTCAACCACGGGATCATCTACCGCATCAAAGGAGCATCCTGGAGGTTCACATTCATTATCCGAGGGGTCAGCTACCGCATCAAAGGAGCACCCTAAGGGAAAAATCTTCATTCACTAGCCGAAGGGTCAGCTACCGTATCAAAGGAGCATCCTGAAGCTTCACACATATCGACTGAAGGATCAGCCTCCCCAGCAAGGAAGCATCCTGAAGACAACATCATAAAATATTTATCATCCGGAGGATCAGCAAAAGAGCAGCATCCGAAGGATGACCGTGCAAAAGGGTTAACTCCTTCCCCTACCAACTAATTTTGTCATCATATCAAGCCGACAAATTAGCTAGGCAGGTGAAGGGGGGGCAGCTGTAGACCCCTAATTTTGCCCGGCCTCTCAAAATAAAAGCTAGAGGAACTTCGCCCGAAGATGGAGTTCATCCGGCTTCCCAAAAACTGAGGAAACCTCCCGCAACAACATGGAGTTCGCTCATATGCACGATAAAGACTAAAAGAAGACCTCTCATAATAAGACAGAGTTCACTCATCCACACAAAGGAGACTTCCTATACATAGATAAAGCTCGCCCAACATTTCAAATGAAGGCCAAGAAGACTTCCTACACGAAGATAAAGCTTCAACGAACATATATCGGCACCAATCCACGTCCAAAAACGGCAAGGAAAGCTTCCCGGGGTCCCAAAATACAAAAATTGGACAAAACAGGTCGAGACCACCATCCCAAGGTTGGGACAGCCGTCCCAACTGCAATTAAGCAGTTGGGACGCGCGTCCCGAATGTGGGACGGCCGTCCCAAACCCCAGGGGGTCCCAACGTGTACAAAATTGCGTTTGGGACGGCCGTCCCAACCCAGACGGCCGTCCCAAAGTTCCAGGCAGCGAAAATGCTATAAATAGGAGCCTCATTTGTCTCATTCCTCACCCCAGACACTCCAGAGAACTCTGAGACTTGTCTTCTTCTCTCCCTCTCTCGAATGATCTTTCTGATTGCCTATTATAGGTAACAATCAGTTAAGGAATTTCTATTCCGGCATTCGATTTCTTCTAGAAAAATTAGTCGAGTCGATATTGTAAGTCGAGAGGAGAGCAATTGTAGAGCGAAGGACTGCCGAAACGTGTCCTCCTTGTAACGAAATCTTAATATAAAAGCTTGCTACGGAGGTTTTTCTCTATTTTCTTATTCTTTACTGCTTTATTTATTGCTTTTTGTATGCAATGTAGATAAATCATGTAGATAGCCATATTTAAATACTGTACGAATAAAATAAGGGTAAAAGCGTAATTTCTCATAATCTTCACTTAATGAATAAATCCGTCATAGGGAACCTGAAAGGGGCGTTGTGGGGGTGCTAACACCTTCCCCACACGTAACTAACTCCCTTACCCAACTACGGTTATAATGGCCAAGTTGGTTTTTAATAAAATCAGCGCCTTTTTTCCTTTTCCAATGTTTCTGGTCAAAACATTGGTGGCGACTCCAAAAGAACCCCTTTTCGAAAACCTTGCTTCTATTAGAGGATAGTTCAGTGTTGAGCACCTCGGAAGCAATGAACACAATTTTAACAAAAAACGCGAGTCTCTCCCATCTTTTCGCGACCGCTCGCATTAACGTTCGAAACGTCCCCAGGACGTCAGAACGGACGACGGCGACAGATGTCCCCAAAAATAAAGGAAAAAATAAACAGACCGAAGAAAAAGAAAATAAGGAATCTGTTGGAATCGCGCAGCGGAATGTTTGCGTGAACGGACAAAAACCAAGAGGGTGGGTGAATTGGTTTCTTAACAAAAATTAGGTTTTAAAAATTTTCCCCAAATTTTACCAATTAAAATGTTGTGTAAACGTAAATAGGATAAGGATAGAGTCTTACACAGAGGATTTATACTGGTTTGGATCAAAAGACCCTACGTCTAGTTGCTAATCACTCAAACAGAGGATTAACGCTGTCACTATAATCAAAGTTATTACAAACAGATAACAATGGAAAAGATAGAGTAATGAAAACACCTCTCTTACGTCACACAAGAGATGAAGAACAACTTTCCCTAGAGACGGCACAACACGCAATCCACTAAGAACTCCACTTAGTGATTCTTATCGCTTCTAGCCCACACCAGGTTCCAAAAGCCCCTTTTTCCTCCAACAGACAGTTCTCTGGAAATCACAACTCTTAACTTTTGTTTGAAAAAGGTTGTTCAATTTTCAGAGAGCCATAGAGAACCTTAAGTAGATGAATTAGGGTTTGGGCATTGGGGATTTTTGAAACTTGGTGTATTGGGAATAGGGTTTTCAAAAATAGGTTTAATTTGAACTTCAAAATGCAAATCTGACTGAAATAATCGATTAAAAGAAGTGTTAATCGATTATTATAGAGCCAAAATCAACAGAACCCCAAAACGCACTGGTTTAATCGATTATCTGCCCTATTAATCGATTAATAGGCCTGTTAATCGATTAACAGGTGTGTTAATCGATTATTATAGTGAGCTGATACAGAAAATGGTTTTTCTCACTGTAATAATCGATTATCTGGTATTTTAATCAATTAAACCCGAGACTTTTTGATAAATATGAGTTTTTGAAGATTCTAAGGAGTAGACTATGTACCGACTATCTTAGACTCTAATATTACAGACTCAAACTCATCAAAACAGAGTTATTACACAATAATACAAGTCTTCAACTCTCTAAGTTGTTTGTTCTTGAATCATTATCAAAATCAACAAGCTTCATGTCCATGTAAGTTCAACATCAAGTCCTTGTATGTTCAACAGAATCCAAGGAGGAGACTGACGAATTACTCCAGTTTATCAGACAAAGCGAGTATTCCATTATTGACCAACTCAATCATACACCCGCAAACATAACTCTATTATCTTTAATGATGAGCTCGGAACCGCATAGAAACGCCCTGATGAAGGTCTTGAGCGAAGCGCATGTACCTCACACTATATCCCAATAAAAGGTTGAGAGGATCGTTGGTCACATTACGGCAAGCGATCACCTCACCTTCACAGAGGAAGAACTCCCCGCGAGGGGTCAAGCCACAACAAACCCTTGCACATTTCCATCAAGTGCAAGGAGTACCTCATTGCCAAAGTTCTTGTGGATAACGGGTCTTCCTTAAACGTGATGCCCAAGTGCACACTCGACAAGCTGACTATTCAAGGAACCCTTATGCGCCCAAGCAGCACTATCGTTCGAGCCTTCGACGGATCCAAACGAGAAGTAGTGGGGGAAGTCAATCTGCCAATCCAAATCGGGCCCACTATCTTTAACGTCGATTTCCATATAATGGACATTACTCCTGCATATAGTTGTCTCCTCGGTAGGCCTTGGATTCATGACGCTAAGGCAGTACCTTCAACGCTCCACCAAAAAGTCAAGTTTATAGTGGATGACAAACTAGTCACGGTCCAAGCAGAAGACGATATCCTGATCAGTGGACCGTCAACCCAACCTTATATGGATGCGGCTAAAGAGGCCCTTGAAACATCTTTTCAAGCGCTCAAAATTGCCAGTGTAGAGAGACTTCCCAAAAACACAAAGGTAGCCCGTATGATGATGAAGCATGGTTACCATCCTGGCCAAGGATTGGGGGCAGATTCCCAAGGGATGAGGGAACCCCCAGAATTCAAAGATAATCCTTTCAAGTGTGGCCTAGGATATGACCCTACAAAGGGTCGGGCAGAAGAAAGAAAAGGGAAGTCTCCCCTCCGAACACTCAAACAGATATTCTGAAGCGGAGAGATGCAAGCATCAAGAGCTACCCTAGTCATTAGGAAATCTTTTTCTTCGCTGAAGAGATGTAAAACCAATGATTGTTAGACATTATCCCCCGGGGCTAGCCCGACCCCCAGGCATTTCAGGGTACATATTCCCTTACTAATTAATAAAGAATATACACTTCTTACTATCTTCGTCTCTTCTTGCTATTTCATGACTACACCTCATAATAACCTTGTCTAAATAAATAAGAAAAGAGAAGAATCAAAGCGCATCCAAATAATCAAAATTTACCATTGACATTACAATCAAGCTGGTCGATTAGAAGCACAAAATAAGGCTTTACCTCACCATAAATAAAGTCGTGTTTCGCCAATACCCATAGAAGCCAAAGGCCAAAAGAAAAGGGCAGAATACCCAGTAGGAAACCCACTAAGGGGGTTACGCAAAAGATAGGGTCAACCCAGTAGGACACCCGAACAAAAATAAGGGGTAGCCTAGACAAAAGTTAGGGTTACGAAATAAGGTCCGCTAGGATTCCCTAAACAAAAAGAAAAAAAAAAAGAAGGAACCTAGACAAAAGATAGGACCAAAACACAATATCCTAGTTCGAAAACCCAAAGGGCGATCTTGGGAAATCAGCCAGCCATAAAAAGCAATGGAAATAGGATAAGACGCAAATACACAAAAAAAAAAAACAAAGGAAACGTTTGCTTAGACAAAAGCTTAAACACTTAGGCCTAACCTTAGCCAGCCATTCTTACAAAATATTTTCTAAATAAAATCAACCGTCTAAAACACAAGTTGTTGAATTTACCCTTTGCTTCTTTTCTCTTGACCCTCACAACATTATTCTAACAATTAGTTTGGGAATATGGAGGCGTATAGTCAACAAGAGGATTGAAACCCCTAAAGTGAAGAAAAAGGGACACCAACATGGCAAAGTGTGCTCTCCAAAAAAAAAAAAAAAAGAAAAACAAAAGAAGAAAAAAGAACGGAAAGTTATTTTTCGGTCACGTTAAGTCCGGAATGGTACAGCCAAGTACAGCAGAAGAAACAAAGATCAGAGGGCACCCGTCTCTACAAGACACATCAGTTAATTCTTTGAAAAAAACTAATGAAATAAGCATTGTAGGACATCAAACATGAAAACATTGCATCCATAAAATGTTTTTGAACAAGGTCCTATTTTCTTTAAAAAAAGAAAACTTCTAAAAATCGAGACCGCTGTCTCATCCTCCCAGACCGCCATCTCGATTCGCACTGAAACAAGACCGCTGTCTCAACTTCCGAGACCGCCGTCTCGACTTGGACAAAAACGAGACCGCCTTTTCGCTTGGCGAGAGGGCCGTCTCTCCAGAAGCCAAAGTCGAGACCGCCGTCTCGAAGTTCCAGACAGCGGTCCCGAATCCTGCGAAACCGAGACTGCCGTCTCGACTTCCCAGATGGCGGTCCCAAATCCGAACAAAAATCCTATAAATAGGGGCGCCTTGGGGGGGGGGGGGTTTCAAACACTCTCTCCTACACTCCTACCTTCCTTTCTCCTATATTTAAGCATCCTACTACCAAAAATGCATAGAGGTGAATCTACCAGGAAGAGAAGGCGTTGTGCTGGCTCAAGTTCCTCCATGGCCCCAACTCCACAAGATCCGACTCAATTTTCGCCCCAACACCAGGCCCGCTTGGAACACATTCAGGGGTACACTTGGCACCCTATGCTGAGGCTGGACTTCGGAATCCTCGCCGAGTTCGGTTGGGAAGATGAGGTCTATGCCCACCTCGACAACATTGGATGGCGTTTCCTCCTCCAAATCTCCCCCTACCCACGTCTACCCACAAGCAGTGATGGAATTCCTCACCTCCATCGCCTACTGCGAGCTCTCCGCCATGGTGTTGGGCCTCCCGTCAACGAAGATGGTGTCCTACTTTATGAACCGGTTGTACCGGGCAACGACCATGGACGAGTTCAATGTGTCTATTGGATTCGTCCGACTCGAGGATGTCCTGACTAGGGAATACCAGTATGCCATCTGTGAGCGCCCCGCTACCCTCAACGCCGGCGAAATGTGGGAGGAACTCACGGGGATGCATACCTTACCATCCTTGCTAAAGGGCTCCGCAATCACTCCCGCCCTCTGCATTTGCCACAAGCTGCTGACTGGGACTGTCCACGGGCGGAAGGAGAGTCAGGGTAAGGTCACCTACCCAGATCTATTCGCCCTCTACTGTATGAGCCAAGGGTGCTGGTGCAACCCCAGCTACTTCTTCGTGAAGGCCCTTAAAGATTTCGGGAGTTGTCCCGTGGGAGCCATCCTCATGGCTCCCCTCATCACCCCACTGGCAGAAAAATGGGAGTGCAGCGGCAGAGAAGAACTGGCCTCCAACCTTCTACCCAAGACTATCAACGGGTCCATCCTGGTCAGCATGGGGATGCTGCTCCGCCAAGGGTCTCGGTTGATCCTCCACCCCTCACTTGATATAACTCTGGATCTCCGGGACATAGTGGCAATGCAAGATCTCCCGACACCCCTGGATTTCCAGCAACAACAACAACATCAACAACAACAGCAATACACGGATGACTTTGCTGGCATCAACCGCAACCTCTACAGCTTACACCAGCAATTCAACCAAATGTCCCTAAGACAGGACCAGATGTCCTTAAGGCAAGACCTGGCAATGTTCTGGCACGAACACCTTGACGTAATCCGAGACCAGGCAGAATTTCAAAGACACATGTACCGGCAATTCCCTCCTCCCGGATCGTCTCCCGGCAATTCTTAGGGATAGTACTAAAAAATTAAATGCTGTAATAAATTTTTTTTACCATAAATAAAATTTTATGTCATCCATTTTTGTTCTCTTTTTCGAAAAATTCAGCATAGCAAAAAGAAACTATAAGTAAAAAGACTTACGCTCAATCCCAGAAAAGCCAAAATCTGAAATCGCGAGAAAAAAGATATAACCGCGGAAAAAGGCAGGATAAAAAAACAAAACAAGTCAACCACATTGACCAAAAGTTTCTTCAACAACCGACAAAAGTCAAACGACAAAACAAGTAAGACTACCGAGCGACCAACAAGCTGGATGACCGCCAAAGAAATCCTTGGCACAAACCGGATGACCACTCCTAGAAAATTCAAGAACAAATACAAGAGAACACATCTCAACACGGGCGCATGAGCGACTGAGCAGTAAGCCACCACCACCACCAGTCCTATGCAGTGGACTGTACCAGCCTGATGGGGGGTTCATACCCATCAACTTGCGCATGAAGTGCGCCTGATCTGCACGCAAGCCGGATCAGTAAGTCGCAACTACCAGCCTGATGGGGGGGTTCATACTCATCCAGTTCTACGCACAGTAGACTCCAACTACCAGCCTGATGGGGGGGGTTCATACTCATTCAGTCCTACGCACAGTGGACTGCAACTACCAGCCCGATGGGGGGGTTTATACTCATCCAGTCTGACGCACAGCGGACTGCAACTACCAGCCTGATGGGTGGTTTATACCCATCAACCAAAGGATCGGCTACCGTCAGAAGGAGTATCCTGAGGTTCTACCCTGTGTCAACCGAAGGGATCAGATACCAACAGAAGGAGCATCCTGGAGGCGCACAACACACTTTTCCCAGAAGATCAACCGCCGCAAGACGGAACATCCCAAGGGTAACCGTGCAAAAGGGTCAACTCCTTTACCCTCCAGTAGATCTTCTTGGTACAACAGGCCAACAGTCGACTAGTCAGGTAAAGGGGGGGCAGCTGTAGACCCCAAATCTTGCCCGACCTCAAAAATAAGAGCAGAAGACCTCCTATTTGAAGATGGACGAAGCCTAAAAAGCCACTAAGAGAGACTATTAGGCCCCATGTTAGAGTAGGAAGGATTTTATATATAAAAATAAGGATTTTCGCCTTCAGAAGTCGACACCGCCGTCTCGCTTTTCAGGACCGCCGTCTCGCCATTGATGCAAGTCGAGACCGCTGTCTCGTTTGGCGAGACCACTGTCTCATTTGGCGAGACCGCCGTCTCGCCACTGACCAATGGCTAGACCCCCCTCTCTTTTGGCAAGAAGGCCTTCTCGTCACTTGGAAAGTCGAGACCGCCGTCTCGACCTGACAGGCACGAATGCCTATAAATAGTGAGCGCTCGCCCCTTCATTTCACACAGTTCTTCCACTTTCCCTTCTACACTTTCTTCAAATTCTCCTCCTAGAGCCCCTCCGAAGCATTTCTGGAGTTTCTGAGTGTCTTAGAGAGCTTTTTATAGCGTTTTCGAGAGATTTCCGGTGTTGTAAGAGCGAAAGGCTGCCAAAACGCACCCTATTTTCAAGAGAATTAATCAAAAAGCAGTCTTCGGAGGTTTCTTCACTCTCTCCCTCTCTTTTACTGTCTTTATTTTCATAATTAAATTGCGTAATAGACATTAGGGCCATGTAGTCATTATCTTAATTCCGCGAATAAAAGGGTAAAAGCGTCTTTTCTAAAGTTTATCTATAAAATAATTGGCCCATCATAGGGAACCCGAAAGGGGCGTTGTAAGGGAACTAACACTTCCCTTACATGTAACTAACTCCCTTACCCAACTCTAGTTTTAACGACCAAAGTTGGTTTTCGAAAACCAATGCCTTTTTTTCTTCTTTTTCGATGTTTCCGGTAAAAACATCGGTGGCGACTCCATAAGAACCCTTTCAATGTTCTTAGGTCAGCCCATTTATCAGACGACCTAAGAACACCTTTTTGAAAACCTCGCCCTTAGGTTCAGTCCGGTTATCGGACGACCTAAAGGAGTTGTAACATCACCCATAAAAACGTGAAAAATGGAAAAGTCAGAACCATCGCATCGCTTCGACCGCCACTCTTTGATGGCGGCGACACATGCCATCATGAATAATGAGCCAATTGATTGGGGTAGTCTTATCACTATGACCATGCTTAGAGCTAAGCGTCATTCAACCTTTAAAATCCCATATGCTCTTCTTATTTCTCGTATCTTAGAATACAAGGGAGTAAATGTTGAAGGAGAGCAAAAGGCCTGGATGTTAAATTCAAATCGAATGCTTGACAACACGCTCACTCAGTTACAAATGGTGTGTGTAAATGGAATTTACGTTCACAAAGATGATGCTCCCAACATGGCTGAAGATGCTCAAGATTTTGATGAAGATATGCCTGCTGCTGAGATGCTTGCTGCAAACATTCATACTGCTAGGACATCATCTGCTCATCCTACATCCCGTCCATCTATGGAAGATATGATGTTTGATATGAATCAAAGAATGCAAGAGTTTTTCACTATCTCTCAAGAACGGCATCAGGAAATCATTCGCCGTATTTCGGATGTAGATGATAGAGTTTTTAACTTAGAAGATAGATTTGATGCCCGATTTAACAGTGATGAAAGTGAAGAGTTTTAATCTCTTCGACATATTTCTTGTTTGTAATTAATTTGATTTATGGAATAAAAATTGTATTTTTTCTTTGTTTGAGGGGGAGCTATTTTCTATATTATGAACTTATTGAGGGGGAGTTTTCATTTTTCATCATAATCAAAATAGGGGGAGAAATTATTTAAAGCCTCTTATGTTTATTAATTTTAAATATTGTCTGGTATGTTTAATGTTTTTGTTAGCTTTGACAGATAAAACAGGTTATTACAAAGGGCTTTAAAGGAAATTTTGATCATCATAAAAAAGGGGGTGATTGTTGACCATATAAGGATATGAATGTTGAACATACAAGGATGTGAAGCTTGTAGATTTTGATGATGATTCAAGAATAAAGGACTTAGAGATTTGAAGACTTGTAATCTTATGTAATAACTCTGTTTTTATATTTTTGAGTCTGTAATATTAGATTCCAAGATAGCCAGCACATAGACCACTCTTTAAAAGTTGTAAAAACTCATTTTTATCAAAAAGTTACTGGAATAATCGATTAAACCACAGGATAATCGATTATTACAAAAAGAAAACCAATTTCAGTATATTCTCACTAGATTAATCGATTAAATGGGTTGTTAATTGATTATCTGGGGAAAATAATCGATTAAATGCGCTGTTAATCGATTATTTGGCCCTGTTTTACTTTTCTGCGAGAATGACTCTGGAATAATCGATTAACACTTAAGATAATCGATTATTTGGGTCTGTTATGTGTTTTAAAATTCAAAATTGGACCAAGTTTCAAAAACCATATTCCCAATTCATCAAGTTTCGAAAAACCCCAATTCCCAAACCCTATTCTCTCTACTTAAGGTTCTCTGCAAATTGAACAAACCTTTTTCATGCAAAAGTTAAGAGTTGTGACTGCTAGAGAACTATTTGTAGGGAAGAAAAAGGGGCTTTGAAAACCTACTATGGGCTAGAAGCGATAAGAATCACTGAGTGGGTTTCTTTGTGGATTGTGTGTTGTGCCATCTCTAGGAAAAGTTATTCTTCATCCTTTGTGGATTCAAAGGAGGTGTTCATCTCTTGTGTGACTCAAGAGAGGTGTTTTCTTTACCTTATCTTTTCCTTTGTAATTTGTTTGTAAACTGTGATTATAGTGACAATGTTAATCCTCTGTTTGAGTGATTAGCATCTGGATGTAGGGTCTTTTGATCCGAACCAGTATAACTCAACTGTGTATTCTTCTATCCCTTATCTATTTACATTACACAACATTTTAATCAGTGAAATTTGGGGAAAATTTTAAAACCCTAATTTTTGTTTAAGAAACCAATTCACCCCCCTCTTGGTTTTTGTCCATAAACGTAAACATTCCGCTGCACGATTCTGACAGTAACCACCTTCATCAAGAGGAATATTCTATGTCGATATGGTATCCCTCATCGGCTCAATACTAACAACGGGACCAATCTAAACAACAAGATGATGGAAGAATTATGCCAAGATTTCAAGATTCAACATCACAATTCCTCTCCATACCGACCTAAAATGAACGGTGCAGTAGAGGCAACCAACAAAAACATCAAAAAGATCATCCAAAAGATGGTGATAACATACAAAGATTGGCATGAAATGCTACCGTTCGCTTTGTATGGATATCAGACTTCCGTGCGGACCTCCACCGAGGCCACTCTGTTCTCCCTCGTATACAGCATGGAGGTTGTATTGCCAATAGAAGTTGAAATACCCTCCCTAAGTGTCATTATGGAAGCAAAGCTAACCAAAGAAGAATGGGTCCAAAATCGGTATGACCAGCTCAACTTAATCGAAGAAAAACGGCTGAATACCATATGTCATGGGCAGGCCTATCAAAAGAAGATAAAAAAGGCCTATGATAAGAAGATCAATCCTAGCACTTTTCAAGAAAGGGATTTAGTAATAAAGAAACTGCTTCCCACTCAGAAGGACAAACTTGGAAAATGGGCAGCAAACTACGAAGGACCCTTTGTGGTCAAGCGGGCTTTCTCAGGAGGAGCCCTTATCCTCACTAACATGGACAGAGAAGAGTTTCGGTACCCGGTCAACTCAGACGCGGTAAAAAAATATTACGCTTGAAGACATTGCTCATGACCCGTCAGGATGAAAACTCGCAAAGAGCATTCTGGGCAAAATAGAGGGTCCATATTCATCGCTAGGACACACATCCTAGGCAAAAATTAGAGGTTCAAAAAACAAAAAAAAAACAAAAAAACAAAAAAACCAAAAAGAAAAACAAAAAAAAAAAGAGCAATGATTACCTTAGCTGAAAACTGCAAAGCGACTAAGGTAATGTCCTTCCAGAAGCAAGCAGGCTTTGCATAGTCTTCACTCCGGGCTCGAGCATCTCAACTGAAGTGACTGGGAAAACACAGAGAGACAGATGTTAGGAACATGATTGTTATAGCTCATACAGTGTAGCCAACCTTGACCAACCATGCTTCTAAATTCCCTTGTAAATCCTTCTGTAAAAATAAACCATTTGTTTATATCAATAAAGTTGACTTTTATTTCTTTTCCCTCTTGACCAAATTATGAACATGCCTTTATATTAATAAAACATAAGCATGCATCAAGAACGAATACAAGAAAGCGTAAGAAAGAAAAGGAAAAATAGAGATAAAAAAGAATGATTCCTGCCAGGAGATTCTTAGGCAAAAATTAGGGCAGCCTGCTAGATCCAAAACCCGCAAAGGGCGGGTTAGGAAAAAGTTAAGGCACTCGTAAAAAGGAAAAATCTCGCTAAGATATCCTAGGCAAAAATTAAGGCAGCCCGCTAGATCGAAAACCCCAAAAGGGTGGTCTTGGCAAAAGATAGAGCTTAACTAAAAGAAAATGAATGAAAAGAAGAGCCCATCAGCACAATCATGAAAGCTCAACAGAAGAATGCCAGTCACTTTCTAGATGCATCAAATAAAAGTAGGTTGCATCTAAGGCATCCACACAAATAGTTGCACAAAACAACTTTGTCAAGATCAAAAAACAAAAAAATAAAGAATCGCTTCAGATAAATAGCAACAAATGAAAAGCATTCATGTATATAAGGAGACTAGCCCCATGTTTGCGTTTGAAAACAGGAGGCACTCAAAGTAAGCCTCTAGATAAAACTCTGTAAACTGAGAGCCTTCACTTCTGATGAAGCATCTGCCTACTCAAAGGCGTTCACCAAAAATCCCCAGCACTCAACCAGCTAGAAGAAAACCAACAAATCCTTAGTGAATTTCTGCCTACTAAAGAGGTATTTAAAGAATCCCCAGCAATCAACAAGTTGGAAGAATATCAGGAAAAGCCAAAAATCAAAGAATCCCCCGCACACCGAAAGACTTTACCATGAAAATTCAAAAAATAAAATATCAAGCAAAATCACTCCCCATGGAGTCAGCGCATGAGCTAGAGCAGTAAGCCGCCACCACAACTTCGGGACAAGGAAGGTCCCGAAGACAAAGACCTGCACATAGGCAAAATCACTACGCATGAGCCAGACCAGTAAGTCGCAACCAGTCCTATAAAGTGGACTTTACAACCAAATGGGGGTGTGTACTCATCGGGACTTACAACAGGGGGCTTACCGGACGGGGGTTCATACTCGTCAAAACCAGATGGGGGTGCGTACTCATCAACCCTTATAAAAGGGGAGTTACCAGACGGGGGTTCATACTCGTCAAACCAGATGGGGGTTCGTACTCATCAACTGAAGGGGTCAGCTACCGCGTCAAAGGAGCATCCCGGAGGATCACATTTAGCGTCCAGAAGGTTGGCTCCCACAACCAGGAAAGCAACCGAAGGACAACTAGGTTAACTCCTTCACCCGCCAGCCAATCTTTTTGGCATGTTGAGCCAACAGTCGGCTAGTCAGGTGAAGGGGGGGCAGTTGTAGACCCCAAATCTTGTCCAATATCAAAATAAAGAGCAAAAGACCTCCGTTCGAAGATGGGCAAGGCCTAAAGGGTCCCTAAAATTGATCAATAGACCCCATACTAGAATAGGAAGGATTTTTGTACGAGAAAAATAAGAAATTCCACCTAAAGGGCCGAGACCGCCGTCTCGTTTGGCGAGATGGTCGTCTCGCCACTCGCCGAAGGCGAGACCACCGTCTCATTTGGTGAGACGGCGGTCCTGACAATGTCAAGCGAGACGATGGTCCCGACCTGATAGGTGTGAATCCCTATAAAAGGGGGGACTTTCCTACTGTTTTCACATAATTCTGCAACTTTCCCTTCTGTACTTCTTTAAAATAACTCTCCTAGGACCCCTCTGAAGCATTTCTAGAGTTTCTTAGTATTCTTAGAAAGCGTTCTATAGTGTTGCGAGGAAGAGTGATCATCATTGTAGAGCGTTCGGATTGCCAAAAAGCACCCTCTTTCAAAGAACTTACTATAAAAGCTTGCTTCGAAGGTTCCTATATATTCCCTTCTTTACTTTACTACTTTTTTAGATAATATTGTTGTGCATTAATCATTTAGGGCCATGTAGTCAGTAATTTAATTTCTACAATAAATAAATAAGGGTAAAAGCGCAATTTAAAGCTATTATTTCTTTATAAAAATGGTTTATCATAGGGAACCTGAAAGGGGCATTGTAGGGAAGCTAATACCTTCCCTACACGTAACTAACTCCCTTACCTAACTCTGGTTGTAATGACAAAGTTGGTTTTTCTTAAAAAACCACTGCCTTCTTTTTTCTTCCTTTTCCAATGTTTCTGGTTGTCGCCGCCATCAAAAGAGACGGTCAGAGCGACGCGATGGTTCTGACTTCCATTTTCACGTTTTAGATGGGTGACGTTACAAGGCCTTTAGGTTGTCCGATACCGGGCTGGACCTAAGGGCGAGGTTTTCGAAAGGGAGCTTTTAGGTTGTCCAATAACCGGGCTGGACCTAAAAGCAAGGTTTTCAAGAAGGGTTATTATGGAGTCGCCACCGATGTTTTTACCGAAAACATCGGAAAAGGAAAAAAATGAAGGCGTTGGTTTTTAAGAAAAACCAACTTTGGCCATTATAACTATAGTTGGGTAAGGGAGTTAGTTACGTGTAGGGAAGGTATTAGCTTTCCTACGACGCCCCTTTCGGGTTCCCTATGATAGGCCAGTTATTTCATAAACAAACTTTAAAATGACGCTTTTACCCTTTTATTTGCAGAATTAAAAGGTAGTGACTACATGGCCCTAGAGCTAATGCATAAATAAATATAAGTAAAAAAAAGACGGTAAAGGAGAGGGAGAAAGTGAAGAAACCTCCGGAGCAAGCTTTGATTAATTCTCTTAGAATAGGATGCGTTTTGGCAGTCCTTCGCTCTACAACGTCGATTTTTCTCTCTCGCAACGCTATAAAAAGCTCTCTAAGAACACTCAGAAAACTCCGTAAATGCTTCATGTAGACCCCTCATTTTGCCTGGCCCCTCAATAAAGACCAGAAGACTTTCTCTCTGAAGGTGGGTAAAGCTTTGGTGGACGTCCATCGACATCAACCGGCTTCCGTCTGAAGAAAGGAAAGCTTCCCTAGAGTCCCAGAACACAAAATTTGACCAGAACACTCGAGACAGCCATCCCAGAAAGTGAGACAGTCGTCCCAAACAGGCGATACGCACGTCCCAGATGTGAGACGCGCGTCTCAACCCAAAAATAAACTTGAGACGGTCGTCCCAACTTTCAGATAGCCGTCCCAAACATTTTAGACCGATGTCCCTGTTTTCTTGGCCCAAGACGGTCGTCCCAAGTTTGCTGGCTGAAAAAACTATAAATAGGGACGTTAGATGACGTTTTTTCACACACCTCACTCGTGTCTTCTCTCCCTGTTTCGAATGATCTCTCTGATTGCCTATAAGGTAACAATCGGTTAAGGAAGTTTCTTCCGACATTCGATTCTTCTTAAAGTTTTTGTAGTGTCGGTCCCGTATTCGGGGAGGAGAGTCTGTTTAGTGCGGGGGATTGCCAAAACGCATCCTCATAGTTGAAGAATTGTAATAAAAGCTTTCTACGGAGGTTCTTTTCACTTCTCTTCTCTTTTATTGCTTTGTTTACTGCTTTATGTATGCAATAGAAAATAGAATCATGTAAATAGCCATTTTTTAATATTGCGTAATAAAATAGGGTAATAGCGTAATTTCTCTTAATCTTTACTTTATGAATTAATCCATCATAGGGAACCCGAAAGGGGCGTCGTGGGGGTGCTAACACCTTCCCCACGCATAACTAACTCCCTTACCTAACTCTGGTTATAATGGACAAGTTTGGTTTTTCTTAAAATCAACGCCTTTTTATCCTTTTCCAATGTTTTGTTGAACATACAAGGACTTGATGTTGAACTTACATGAACATGAAGCTTGATGATTTTGATGATGATTCAAGAACGAAGAACTTAGAGAGTTGAAGACTTGTATTTATTATGTAATAACTCTGTTTTGATGTGTTTGAGTCTGTAATATTAGAGTCTAAGATAACCGGTACATAGTCTACTCTTTAGAAGCTTCAAAAACTCATATTTATCAAAAAGCCTCGGGTTTAATCGATTAAATCATCAGATAATCGATTATTACAGTGAGAAAAACCATTTTCTGTATCTATTCACTGTAATAATCGATTAACACACCTGTTAATCGATTAACAGGCCAGTTAATTGATTAACAGGGCACTTAATCGATTAAAACAGAGAGTTTTGGGGTTCTGTTGATTTTGGCTCTGTAATAATCGATTAACACTTCATTTAATCGATTATTTCAGTCAGATTTTGATTTTTAACTTCAAATTAAACCTATTTTTGAAAACCCTAATCCCAATACTCCAAGTTCCGAAAATCCCCAATTCCCAAACCCTAATTCATCTACTTAAGGTTCTCTAAGGCTCTCAGAAAATAGAATAACCTTTTTCAAACAAAAGTTAAGTGTTGTAAGTGCCAGAGAACTGTTTGTTGGAGGAAAAAGGGGCTTTTGGAACCTGGTGTGGGCTAGAAGCGATAAGAATCACTAAGTGGAGTTCTTAGTGGATTGTGTGTTGTGCTGTCTCTAGGGAAAGTTGTTCTTCATCTCTTGTGGGTTTCAAGAGAGGTGTTTTCTTTACTTTATCTTTTCAATTGTTATCTGTTTGTAACAACTTTGATTATAGTGACAGTGTTAATCCTCTGTTTGAGTGATTAGCAACTGGACGTAGGGTCTTTTGATCCGAACCAGTATAAATCTCCTGTGTAAGACTCTATCTCTATTCTATTTACATTTACACAGCATTTTAATCGGTAAAATTTGGGGAAAATTTTTAAAATCTAATTTTTGTGAAGAAACCAATTCACCCCCTCTTAGCTTTTGTCCGACAACGCAAACATTCCGCTGCGCGATTCCAATGATGAAGAAGATGAGCAAGGTCAAATTCCTTCCTCTCCAGCTGCTGCAGAGGTTCCTGAATCCACCAGTGGTCAAGCTTCATATGAGAATATGGAGATCATTCCTTACATGGAACAGCCTGATCGTGGGACTCCTTTGTCTCAGTTTGAAAGGACCATGCTTTCACAAATGGCCACAATGCAGGAAAACCAGAGAAAGCATATGCAGATGACATATCAACATTTCCAGCAGACAAATAATCAGTTCACATCCCTTGGAAACCAGATTGCTGATATCTACACCAAACTGGAAGATATGCAGCTCAACCAAGGGAACTGGGATGACTGAGTTTTTGGACAAAAAGGGTCCATTCTTAACTTTTTTATGTCATATTTCTTTTGCTTCTAATTTTCTTTTATGGACTGTAATATTAACTGGTTATTAACCAGGAACAATCCTTTTAGCTTTGATTAATATAAAGTAGGTTTTAAGTCGAATCAAGAAAGCCTAGATAGAATTTAACATAGATCCCTGATAATTTTAGCTGATACAAAATAGATTCAATCGATTAAATCGATTAAAAGAAACACTTACATAGGAAATTCACAACAAAATAATCGATTAATTAGTGTATCAATCGATTCAAATCTAATGTCATGTATTTGTATCAACTAAAACTAGTTTACATCAATTAAATCAAACTAAATAAGATTATGTTCTGATTTTGATGGATCTATTGGTTAAAATTTAATCAATATAGTTGATATTATCGTAAAACATTTTCCTAAATGATCGGTTTTACAAAATTTGCACTGAATTAGGCATGACAGATGCATCAAACATTACTCCGCTTTCAAAAATGGTTGTTTTAATCGATAGAAACAAGCTTTGAATCGATTAAAAGCATTTATACAACATTTTTCTTTACTCTTTTAATCGATTAAATGAACTTATGTTTCAAACTTTCATATTTCATCAATGTTTCAATCGATTAAAACTTTATTTCAATCGATTAAAACCATTAACAAGAACTTTTTAATCGATTTTGTTCTGTTTTTAATTGATTATTACTCTGGGAAGAAAAAATTAAAGGCTTTAGTTAATGGTTGTTCTTGTAACATGCTACTAAAGCGTGGTTCCCTTATCTTTACACGTGTTAATTGTATTCATTACAAACGTGTTAATGAAGATAAGTTTGAATCAACTTTGATTTGTCTTTACATGAGTAAGGTATCGTATCCAAATTTTTTTTTATCTATTTTCAAAATCTAAAACTTGATACATACCATGCATATTTTTTTCTTTTGTTCCTCTGTTCCTTATTTATGATGAAGTCAAAAGGGGGAGAAATAATTGCTTTACTTTTGATCAATTTAGGAATAATTGCTTTACTTTTGATCAATTTAGGGGGAATAATTCTTTATTTAGGGGAAACTGCAATTTAGGGGGAGAAATGATTGTTTTTTGATTACTCACTAATCTATTATTCAAGTGACTTTTTCTGCAGAGTTATTATTCAAAGAGGTATTAAAGAGGTGTTTGTCTTCATCAAATAGTGGGAGACTGAAAGTGATGAAGATCTTATTGAATTACTTTGGCAAAGATCTTGTTGATTTGATGAAGACAAAAATGAAGTCAAAGGCAACTTTGTAGCAGCCAAAAGTCACTTAGATAAAAGAGTAGATGGATTAGTGTGTCTGCCGCTCTGCTTAGGTATAATCATTTTTATCTTTCTGCTGCATGAGGTTTCTTCATTTAAAAGATTTTGCAAAAGCCTCTAAAAATGTTTAAACGGTTAAAAACAAAGTATTTTGATAAAAGTTTTCTTAACCAACTATTTTAACTAATAGCATATAAACTTTATCAACTAAAATGTTCTTAACACTTTTGTAACAGGTTTTTAACTAATATAATTTCAAAATAACCGATTGTTTTCATTAAAAGATGTTTTGAAAACCTTCTGTCAGTATTTTAACTGATACAGTTTCGAAATAACCGATTAAAATCACTTATAATGTTCAGAGAAGTGTTCTGGCAGTATTTTAATCGATATAACTTCGAAATAATCGATTAAAACCACTTGGAGTACTGTTTGATTGATCAGAATGAGCATATGACCGATTAGAACCAAATATGATCGATCAGAATTGAGTTATGACCGATCAAAATTATTTTAATCGATTAAATTGTGTTTCAATCGATTAAAAGAACTTAAGAGAATTTCTACACAGCGTTTTAATCGATTAGAAGTGATGCAAGAAAGCTTGATTTCAAGAGATAGGAGTGAGTAGAAGTGAAATGCAGGTCCCTATTTATAGCCAAGCAACTCCAACGGACATATGAAAGTGTATAGAGTGCAAAAGATCCGTTGGCAACGGCTAGGAAGCCAAACTTGCCAGGTTTAATCGATTAATTTTCAATTTAATCGATTAAACCACTAGCAGACCCATTTAATCGATTAAATTGGGCTGACAATCGATTAATACTGGTTTTAATCGATTAATGGTCGAGTTAATCGATTAAAACAGAGAGGAATGTCATGTTTTGGGTGTTTTGGATGCAAATAATCGATTATAACGCCAATTAATCGATTATTCCAGAGAGTTCATCAATTATTTGAGGTTTATGCACATGATAATCTATGAACATCCTACACAATGAATTATAACATCACAACCATCCAAAAACTGTCTGATTAAGTAGAGTTTAAGCTATTTCTAGAATCCCTAAGTCTCTTCTAAGATCATAGAATCTATCCTTAGGGAGAGGCTTAGTAAAAATATCTGCTAATTGATGCTTTGTATCAACATACTCTATTTTACAGTTTCCTTTGCTGATATGATATCTCAAAAAGTGATGTCTAATCTCTATATGCTTAGTCCTAGAGTGCATTATTTGATTCTTAGTAAGATTAATTGCACTCGTATTATCACACATCAAAGGTATGTCATTTAAAAATATACTATAATCTTCTAACTGTTGTTTCATCCACAGAATTTGAGCACAACAATTACCAGCTGCAATATATTCAGCTTCAGTGGTAGATAAAGCAACACATGCCTGTTTCTTAGAATGCCAAGATACTAAGGATGAACCTAACAAATGACATGTCCCACTAGTACTTTTCCTATCAATTTTGCATCCACCATAATCAGCATCAGAATATCCTATTAAACTAGTACAAGCATCAGATGGATACCATAAACCAAAATCAGTAATTCCTTTTAAATATTTTAAAATATGTTTTACTGCAATTAGGTGAGATTCTTTTGGACAAGCCTGAAATCTAGCACAAAGACAGACATAATGCATAATATCAGGTCTACTAGCAGTTAAGTATAATAGTGAACATATCATACCTCTATACATAGATTGATTAACTTCCAAACCTGATTCATCCTTGTCTAGATAGCATGAAGTTCCCATGGGTGTGTTAGCTTCCTTTGAGGTGTCCATTCCAAACTTTTTAAGTATCGCTTTGCAGTATTTGGTTTGAGAGATGAAAATTCCATCTTTAAGTTGCTTGATTTGTAGTCCAAGGAATAATGTCAATTCTCCCATCATAGACATTTCAAACTCTCCTTGCATTATCTTAGCAAATTCTACACATAACGAATTATCAGTTGATCCAAAAATAATATCATCAACATATACCTGGACCAATAAGATATGCTCTTTTACTTTCTTTATAAACAGTGTAGAATCAATTTTTCCTCTAGAAAATCATTTGATGTTAGGAAACTACTTAGCCTTTCATACCAAGACCTAGGAGCTTGTTTCAACCCATATAATGCTTTCTTTAGTTTAAAAATATGATTAGGATAACTAAAATCTTCAAAACGAGGGGGTTGCTCCACATAAACTTCTTCTTTAATAAAACCATTCAAAAATGCACTCTTAACATCCATTTGATATAATTTAAATTTCATCAAAGATGCATAAGCAAGAAGTAGGCGTATAGCCTCTAACCTGGCAACAGGAGCATAAGTTTCATCATAATCTATACCTTCCTCCTGACAATAGCCTTTGGCAACAAGTCTAGCTTTATTCTTTGTTATGTTTCCATCTTCATCAAGTTTATTTCTAAATACCCATTTGGTTCCAATAACTTGATGTGATTCTTCTCTTGGGATTAATTCCCAGACTTGATTCCTTTCAAATTGGTTAAGTTATTCTTGCATTGCTATGCACCATTGTTCATCTTTAAGTGCTTCCTCAACATTTTTGGGTTCTATCTGTGACACAAAAGCTACAAACATACAGAAATTAGTCATATTTCTTGTTCTTACCCCTTTTGAGATATCACCAATGATATTGTCCATTGAGAGTCCTCTTGGTGATTGCCATTCTTTTGCTAATTCAAGTGTTTGAGAAGGCTCATTTTCTTCCAAATACAATTCATCAAGAGCCTCGCTTATATATTCATCATCACCTGCAAGTTCTTTATTTGACTCAAGAGGATTTCCGCCAAGGTCTACAATTTCATCAAATGTAACATGAATATATTCTTCAATATTTAAGGTTCTTCTATTAAACACCCTGTAAGCCTTACTAGTTAATGAATAACCTAAGAAAATGCCCTCATCGGCTTTAGAGTCAAATTTTCGTAAGTTATCCTTTCCGTTATTTAACACAAAGCACTTACATCCAAATATTTTTAAATGAGCAACATTAGGCTTTCTTTCATTAAACAATTCATAGGGAGTTGATTTTATAATTATTTTATAATTGACCTAATGAGCATTCTATTTAAAACATACTAAATGATTAATTTTCTTTGAATAAATACAAGAGACAAACAATTCATTTAACTATAGGAACCCAAATATATTTTCCTTTAGGAACACCAAAATGTTTTATTTTACATCTATTTGAAGTATGATCATGTTTCATACAATAAAAACATGCTTTTGATGTAGCTTTAGAATATGATGAATTTTTAACCATAGATGTTCTAGTTCCTTTTTCTACCCATACTCTTTTATTTTTCCTTTTAGGCTTTTTCAAAGGAACTTGATAATTTACACCATTTTGAGCAAAAACAGTTTTATCCTTCTTAAAATCACTTATTTCCTTTTCAGCTTTATCAAGTAGATGATTAAGTATATCTATGTCATACTCATACTCTTTACAAGATGCACATACTATATTCTTATCATTGTAGACCCCTAATTTTGCCCGGCCTCTCAAAATAAAAGCTAGAGGAATTTCACCCAAAGATGGAGTTCATCCGGCTTCCCAAAACCGAGAAGGACCTCCCACAACAGAAGACGGAGTTCACTCATTCACACAATAAAAGCCAAAAGAGACTTCCTACACAAAGACAAAGCTCGCCCGGCATCTTAATGAAGGCCAAGAAGACTTCCTATATGAAGATAAAGCTTCAACGGACACACATCGGCATCAATCTATGTCCGAAAAAAGAAAGGAAAGCTTCCCGGGGTCCCAAAACACGAAAACTGGACAAAACGAGTCGAGACCACGGTCCCGGAAGTGGGACGGCCGTCCCAACTGCTATTTTACGGTTGGGACGCGCGTCCGAATGTGGGACGGCCGTCCCAAACCCAATTTAAGTGGGACGGCCGTCCCGGCTTCCCTGGGGTCCCGCTCTGTGTAAATTTGCCATTTGGGACGGCCATCCCGGTCCAGGACGGCCGTCCCAACCCGGACGGCCGTCCCAAAGTGCGCCAGCTGCGAAAAACTATAAATAGGAGGCTCATTTGCCACTTTTTCACACCACGAGACACTCCGAGAGCTACGAAACACTTTAGAGCACTTGTCTACTTCTCTCCCTTTCTCGAATGATCTTTCAGATTGCCTTAAATAGGTAACAATCGGTTAAGGAATTATATTCGGCATTCGATTCTTCTTTAAATTTTTAGTGGAGTCGATCTTGTATTGGTGAGGAGAGGCTGTGTAGAGAGAGGGTTGCCAAAACGCATCCTCACGGTTCGAGATTCTCAATATAAAGCTTGCTACGGAGGTTCTTTTCAATTCCCTTCTCTTTTATTGTTTTATTTATGGTTTTATTGTTTTATTTAGCTTTATTATGTCATGTAGAATAGAATCATGTAGATAGTCATTTTAATATCTCTTTTATTGCTTTATTTAGCTTTATTTATATAAAATTATGTAGATAGTCATTTCAATATTATGCAATAAAATAGGGTAATCGCGTAATTTCTCGAAATCTTCTCTTTAAATGAATTGATCTGTCATAGGGAACCCGAAAGGGGCGTTGTGGGGTGCTAACACCTTCCCCACACGTAACTAACTCCCTTACCCAACTCCGGTTATAACGGCCAAGTTGTTTATTTTATAAAATCAACGCCTTTCTTTCTTTTTCCTTTTCCAATGTTTACGGTCAAAATATTGGTGGCGACTCCATAAGAACCCCTTTTCGAAAACCTTGCTTTTATTAGAGGATAATTCAATTGTCGGACACCTCGGAAGCAATGAACACATTTTAAAACAAAAAACGCGAGTCTAAACCATCTTTTCGCGACCGCTCGCATAAACGTTTCGAGACGTCCCCGGGACGTCGGAAAGGGACGACGGCGACAGATGGCGACTCCACTGGGGAAGCTAGAGAGTTGATCCCATTTAGTGACGAGATAAATTCAAACTAAGTAAAGATTTGAAATTACGCCTTTACCCTTACTGTATGTTTTTATTGTATGGCTTTATATAAGCTGCTTGTATGATTATTTACTGCAATTGTTTGAAATATAAATTGCACACAAAAACCCTTGCACACAACGGTCCCTCTATACCGGGGGCAAGAGTGAATATCTATAGGGAGTGGGTGGCGGATACGATCGGTTAGTTGGCACACGGGGCTACTACCGTTGTCGGAAAACCACCAACTCAAGGTGATAACTCTCTTCTTTTGGTCTAAGGGTGTCGCCACGGAGTTCGTGCATGACCAGAGGATTGAGAGATTGAGAGGTCCCTATAATGGGGGCACCTTGGGGACCTTTGGCCTGGTGAGAACGGTTAGAACCACCTAAACCAAGCACGTTTACTGCAGGAAAACCCTACCTCGTGATTAAATAAGCGTGGCTCTGCTTGTGGATGTATGAATTGTGTGTGCATACGTTTGCTTGCATTTGTATTGATGCATTAGCATAGGGTAATCATACAACGAGACAAAAATGAAAAAACCTAAAAATCATAAAAATACCTTTATTATAAAATAAAAAATTATTAGCAAAAGTCTCAAAATTCATATCATCTTTTCTTCATAAAAAATAAAAAGGGAAGAAAATAGGACTCTCTTCATCAAAATCCATAAACATTCATATGGATAAGTTTTCTTTTCAAGAAAAACCAAGTACTACCATGAATCATATTAGGAACAAAACATGATAATACTTAGAAAAACAAACACTTGCATACACGCATTTACAAACACTCATCCTCATATCATGCATTTTCATTTACGCCGGACAATGGAGGAATCCGATAATAGACGGTTAAAGAAAGTGGGGATCCTTCTATGCAGTGTAGAGAGGTTAAGGCATCTGTGTACATATATGCCACTGGAGGTCTATGCTAACTTTGAGAAGTCTTACGGAAGAATTCTTGACCTCCGAAAATCGGCATTGATCCAATATTTGTTAGAGCATTGGTCCACTTACGGAGTCCGATTTACACTGCTTCGAATTCTCGCGGTTTGACTTGGTACCAACCTTAGAAGAATACGAACTCATGGTTAGATGGCCTCGGTCGGTTGGGGTTTATGTCTGCTCGGGGAGAATATACGGCCGTGAGTAAGGTTGCTACTATTATACGACTGCCTCCTCATCAATCCACCCTAGAAGGAAAAGGGAATATCGAGAGGTTGGAAAATGGGCGTAATAGAAGACCACTTAGTCTCTTTAGGCTGAAAAGAAGGAGCTGGTCTACATTCAACAAGACTACGGCATTAGCAATGTTCGGAATCATATTATTCCCATTCCATGTGAACATCGTAGATCATGCTTGCAATGGACGCATTCTTTGCACGGGATGTATATTCAAAGAATCCTATACCTACAATCCTTGCTGATACCACTGCTTTACGTAGAATTCTGCCGACGAGAGACGGGGAAAAACACTCGAGATGTTGTACTTCAACTGCTATATGTATGGGGTGTTACTCACTTTTACGCCTCAAGCCACATGGGTGTATTTCACGACCCTTTAAGAAGTTTCTCAAAAATCCCTCTTCAACATCGTCAAGCTTTAGAGTGGAAAGCCGAGTTAGAAAATTGGAGTATAGAGCATGTATCTTGGGTTTGCCCTTGGTTCAGACCCGGTTATATTACGGTACGATGCGGAGATTATTTGAGCATACCACTTCTAGGTCTCGAGAGGTTGTATAACCTACTCTCCTAAAATGGCTATGAGACAACTTATGAGAACTCGAGCTGCGCCAACCCAAGAAGAGCTCGAGAAGCTGAGTCTATGCCACTATTCCCATAGTTTTGAAGAAGTATACGTTGTCCGGAAAGCATGGGAAAGACCGGTTTACATGGGGGACAAAGAACTTGGAAAGGCTCGGGTATCTACATCCCGCGAGTACGAGGAATGGAGGAAAAATAGAGGGATACCCCAACCATACTGTTACAACCACTACAACTTTAGTGAATGAAGAGCTGCAATTACAAGTCAATGCCTTAAATAAAAAGGTTGAAGTCATGGAAGCTCGGCTAAGAGCCTTCGAAGGAAAAGAGCAAGAATCAGCCCTTATAATAGATGGTCTAAAAAGGCAATGCAAAAAGAAGGACCATGAGATAGAGCTTCTCAAGAATGATTATGCTTGATTACCAAGAAGAAGCTAGGCAAGCATTGAAGATACCAAGGCTTAAGCAAGATAACCTATTCGGGACATGAGCGATAAAATAGCACACCTTGAGGGCACGCTTGCGGAACGGGCGAGAACGATCAAGCTAGTACAAGATGACCTAGCGAATACTCGGTCAGAAGCACAAAAGTGGTGGGAAACCGCTGAAAAATACGAGAGAAGACCTAGAGGAGTTACGTGAAAAAGAAAAAGATGGATTAGCTCAATACGGTCAACTACTCAGTGAAAAGGACCGAATGATAGAGAGGTACGATCGGCGACATGCCTTGATCGTTCATCAAGAAGAGAAGATAAAAGAGGCTCATCGATATAGTGAAGATATGAGCGAGGCGGTATACGAGCAAATCAAGACGCTCGAAATCACGTGATAACAGTCGAAGACGAATTACGGAGAAAGCCTAATTTACCTATAGGATTCTTCAAGCTTTTTCGCTTTTGTCAACATTTGCTTCAAAGCATTGTATAGAAGGATTTACACTTTCTAATAAAAGGATTTCTCTTCCTTAAATTGTCTATTGCATTCATAAGTTGCATACATTCATACATCCCTCCTCGTTTAATAATGAAGATAATAAAAAGAAAGGATTAAGCTGATGTGCTTTTCACAAACCGAGAAAAATGGAAAAGAAGCCTTTCGTCGTCAAAATCTCTACAACGGTCAATAAATCCGAAGATGATAACAAACAAGCACAGTTAATCATTCCAATCAATATCGGGGAAAAGGCAATAACGCCTTTACGCTTATTTGTACCGCGTCCTTTCCCTTATAAATCAAACAAAGTTGTACCTTGGAGATACTCGGAAGAATCACCGGTCAATCAAGACATCTCCAACATAGCCGGTATTGGGGGCATGACAAGAAGCGGAAGAATATATTCCCCTAAGGAAATTCAAGATAATACTCCTAAAGAGAAGGCAAAAAATAAGGCCGAAGAGGAAAAGGAATCCAAGGAGGAGACGAGATGAGCTACTCCGAGTACATAAGACAAAGTGAGTACTCTATTATTGATCAACTCAATCGTACTCCGGCAAAGATAACCTTGTTATCACTCATTATGAGTTCGAACCGCACCGAAACGCATTGTTAAAGGTTTTGAATGAATCATTTGTTCCGCATGCAATATCCCAAGAAAAGTTTGAAGGAATCATTGGTAATATTACATCCAATGATCATCGACCTTCACCAATGAAGAACTCCCTTTAGAAGGGTCCAATCACAACAAGCCTTTGCATATCTCTGTCAAATGCAAAGAATATCTCATTTCCAAAGTACTTGTGGATAATGGGTCATCCTTAAACGTTATGCCCAAAAGTACACTCGACAAGATAATAATGCAAGAAACCCACATGCGCCGAGTAATACAATAGTTCGAGCCTTTGACGGATCAAGACGTGAAGTAGTAGGAGAGATTAGTCTACCAATCCAAATCGGACCTACTATTTTCAACATAGACTTCCACGTGATGGATATCACACCGGCATACTGATTGTCTCCTTGGTAGACCTTGGATTCATAGCGCTAAGGCAATACCTTCGACGCTCCACCGAGAAAGTCAAATTTGTGACAAACGATAAAGCTGGTCACTGTTCAAGCTGAAGAAGACTTTCTAATAAGCAAACCATCTATCCAACCATATGTGGATGTGGCTGAAGAGGCTCTTGAAACATCTTTTCAAGCACTCGAAATTGCCAATATCGAAAGACTCCCCAATAACATGAAGGTGGCCCATATGATGAAAAGATATGGATATCGCCCGGGACGGGGGCTCGGAAAGAACGCCCAAGGAATAAGAGAACCACCAGATTGCAAAGATAATTCGCTAAAGTATGGATTAGGGTATGACCCTACAAAAGATCAAACCATACGAAGAACGGGGAAGTCGACCCCTCGAAGATGGTATTCAGAAAGGGAGGGGTATTAGCGCAAAGGGTAGCGTTAGTCATTAGGTGTCCTTCTTACGATTCTAAGGGATGTAAATCTAGTGACTATTAGAGATCACTCCTCGGGGTTTGCCAGTCCCAGAGCATCTTTAGGGCACACATTTCCCCGAAATTACAAAAGAATGCTATTCTTACTATCTGCTTCTTTTCTTGCTAAATGTATCTATACCCCATTTTAATAAACAAAGTTTAGATAAATGTTTTGTTCCAAATGCGTCCAAATAAATAAAGCGCCGCAAAGCAAAGTCAAAATAAATGGATTAACTAGAAACACAAATTAAATTTATCTTGATAAAATCAAGTTTCGACAAATGTTGTGCAAAAAAAAATATATACGCATACAAAAAAGAGAGAGCCCGTCAAGGTCAAAGACCAAGACAAGAAAATAAAAGGGCAAAATACCCGAGCGGAAACCCACAAAGGGGACTGCGCAAAAATTAGGGTAAACCCGGTAGGGAGACCAGAACAATAATAAAGGGTAGCCTGGGCAAAAGTTAGGGTTATTAAAAGTCCGCTAGGTATTCCCAAAAAAATAAATACAAAAAGGAAACCTGGACAAAAATCGGGACATAAGCACAACATCCTAGGCTGAAAACACGAAAGGGCGGCCTAGGGAAGTTAGTCAATCACAAAAAAGCGCCATAAATCGATAAACAATGACGCCACGTTATAAGAGCAAAACGTTTTGTCTAAACTAGCCTAAACACCGACCAACCCTGGCTAGCCATTCTTACAAAAACCTTTATTACAAAAATATCACTCTAAAACACAAACCTTTGCAATAAATCCTTTTCCTTCTCTTCTCTTGACCATTTCACTATAAAGCATTCAAGTAATGAAGGGGAATGTGGTAACATAGTGATCAATAGGAAGGTTAAAATCCCTAAGGAAAAGAAGGAGGGCATTGATATGGCAGTTACCCTACGAACAGAAGATTGCTCTTCGGCCATAGCAAAAAAATTCCAAGACGGCAAATCAGTACAGCTAAGCTTGTTGATCAAGAAACAAGATGACGTAAAGGCACAACACCAAGAACGCGCCCAAAGTCAAAGCATATCAGTTAAAACTTTCGAAATATCAACTGAAATAGATCATAGGATGCATATCATGAAGCATTACATACATTAAAGCATAGATGAAGGGAATCCTATCTTCAATTTCATCAAAAACACGAAAATTAACTCAAAAAAATCAAAAACCCACTTAAGAAGCTTGGGACGGCCGTCCCAAAGCCTAGACGGCCGTCCCAAGTGCCATTTTACGTTTGGGACGTGCGTCTCAGGAGGGGGTCCCAGCATGTGCATTTTCGCCATTTGGGACGGCCGTCCCAACCCAGACGGCCGTCCCAAACTCCCTTGCGCGGCCTATATATGTGGGACGCGGGTTTGAGCTTTGGCACCTCATTCCAAGCTTCCTATCTTGCCTTTCCTCCTCCTCCATACATTTTTAGCATTTCTAAGAGAGTAGAACTCACAATGGAACACGGAGAAGCTTCGTCCAGAAGAAAACGCACCAGGACTGCTGGTAGAAGAGCTCCTGGCACCAGTATGATGATGGCAGAAGCACACCAACAAAGACTGGCAAATATCCAGCACTTTGCCTGGTATCCAATGCTGCGACTAGACTTCGGGATCCTAGCTACATTCGGCTGGGAGCAAGACGTTAGGAGGTTCATCCACAACATAGGATGGGACTTCCTACTTCGCGAGCCGCCCACTCGGATCCATCGCACCGCTACGATGGAGTTTCTCGCCTCTGTCAACATGATGGAAATGCCATCCGCCACTCTTGGGGTGCCACCAACACAAGCTGTCTCCTACTGGATGGATGGAGCCTATCGAACCACCGCCCTGGATGACTTCAATGTCATCATGGGATTACGCCGACGGCCGATACGAGAACACCGGAATATCGGTCCGCATATCTAGAGAAACCTCTTGTTCTCACCACCACTAGCATGTGGAAGGAAATTCCTGGAGCTATCAATCTCCCATCTAACACTGAAGGGTGCAGCCTTCAATCCCCCTCTTCGCATATGCCACAAGTTGCTTGCTTGGGACCATTCACGGCGGGAAGGAGAGCCGGGGAAGGTAACGGCTGGCTGATCTTTTTATAGTCTCTGCATGCATCGGGGACACCGATGCAACCCGGGATACGCATTCACTGAAGGCACGTAAAGGAATGCGGTACTCGAGGATCAGCGGGAGCGATCATGGTGGCTCCCTTCCTTACCCCTCTCGGCTGAATGCGGGGATGCACGGACGGAGAAGATATCCCAGGCTGAACTTCGACCGAGAACCTATCAACGGAGGAGTGCTGACGAACATGAATATCCTCGCAGGGAAGGATCGGGTTTCATCTTAAACCCTATCATCTCAATTTCATGGGATATGCGCGACTTCAACACGCCACAAGACTTGCCTACCACCTCGAGAATCCCAGCAGCGATCACGAGATTCCGACTTCCCCGGCCTGTACAGACGCCTGGACGAGGAGCATGCATACATGGAAGGAGAGTTCCAGTCCATACGCCGGCGGTTCGGCCAGCTGACTGTTAGGCAAGACAGGACGGACCGCCAGATAGAAAGCCTGGTCCAGACCCAGGCGAGGTTCCAGCGTCGCCTACTCCGCCGCTTCCCTTCACCAGTACCATCCGCCCACTCCAGTCCAGAGGCGGATGATTAGGAAGAGTCTTTCTATAGTTTTTTAGTATTCCAAAAAAAAAAGAAGCTTGAATGTACCCAAACAAAAAGCAGTAATAAATAAAAATCGTTATTTCTGTTTTACACTTTGCAGTCAAAAAAGCCCATGTGTATAAAATAAAAGGCACACATGATTTACTAAAAAGCCAGATTTCAAAACAGCTCGCGATGAAAACTAAACCGCGAAGGAAAAAGGCGAAATCTGAACCACTTCAGCAAAATAAGGAGCTCCAAGAAAACTAGCTCCAACCACCAACCTTCTACACCAATAAAAGAAGGTACATCAAAAGTGGAAAAAGCCAACGGAAAGGCTTGATAATCCCCAAGCGGATCCTTGCCTACTCCGAAGGCAAAACAAAAATTACTCCATGACTCAACATCAACACCACATGAGTCATCAAGCATAAATCACTTGGAGCCGCAATCAACATCCTTCCATCCAAGAAAAAGGAAATCGTCAATGTAGAAGAGTCATCAAGAAAAGCCAATTATCCCCAAGAGGATCCTTGTCTACTCTAGAGGCAAGACAAAAAGATTACCTCACGACTCGAAGACATCACTGCAAGAGTCATCAAGCACACTCATACAAGAGTCTCTGTTTCAGCCCCCAATGGAGAACAAGGACAACATAAGAGTCCATCAAAAAAAAAAAAAAAAAAAAACAAAGTCGAAATCCCCCACATCACTGGGGGGCAACAAAAAGAAAGAAGAGAAGAGCCTTTCACTCTCTAACAAAGGCCACTGCATGAAAAAGCCAAAAGAAATTTCCATCCACAGGAAGCCAATAAAATCCCCCCCCGGTGGATCACCAAAAAGAAAATTTTTCCCCAGTAAGCCTATCCGCAAAGGCAAATTACAAATCCACAGGGAGTTAAGCACCTAATATGAATATCCCCAGTGAAAGGCAAAACCTTCACTCCCAAGAATGCCTAGGCTCACTCAGAAACAAGCAAAGAGCCGATATCCCCGAGAAACGGGAAATCAACCTATGCAAGAGGCAATACAAGCACAAAGCTTTCAAAAAAGCATTCACCTACTCAGAGGTATTATCAAGAACAAATATCCTCAAGTAGAACATCAGCCTATCCAGAGGAAAGCCTTCGTCACTATTGAAGCACCCGCCTAATCAAGAGGCACAATAAAAAAATCAACAAATCCCCAGTAGATTCCCGCCTAATCAAGAGGCACAACAAAATCCCCAAGTGGATCTTCGCCTAATCAAGAGGCACAATCAAGAAGAGAATTCAAAAATCCCCAGAGGATTCCCGCCTGAAAAGAGGCAATCAACAAGAATCCCCGGCAAAGCCGGATGGCTAAAAAGAAAAAAGCCAAGAACAAAGAATCCCCGGCCAAGACCGGATGGCTAAAAAGCCAAAAACAACAAAAATCCCTGGTAAAACCGGATGACGACTAACAGAAAAGTCAAAAACAAATATTCCCTATGGAATAGGTGCATGAACAGAAACAATAAGCCGCCAACACATCTCCAAAAATAGATAATCACAGGATTAACTACCAAAAAGTGCATCCTGAGAACCTTGCAGAAAGGGGTTCGGACCAGGTGGGGGTAGGTACCCATCAGAATCTTGCAGAACGGGATTCGGAACAGGTGCGGGTAGGTACCCATCAGAATCTTGCAGAACGGGATTCGGACCAGGTGGGGATAGGTACCCATCAGAGCCTTGCAGAACGGGGTTCGGACCGGGTGGGGGTAGGTACCCATCAGAATCTTGCAGAGCGGGATTCGGACCAGGTGGGGGTAGGTACCCATCAGAGCCTTGCAGAACGGGGTTCAGACCAGGTGGGGGTAGGTACCCATCAGAGCCTTGCAGAACGGGGTTCAGACCAAGTGGGGGTAGGTACCCATCAGAGCCTTGCAGAACGGGGTTCGGACCAGGTGGGGGTTGTAGACCCCTAATTTTGCCCGGCCTCTCAAATAAAAGCTAGGGAAACTTCATACAGTTCACCCGGCTTCATATCAAAGAAAAACCAAGAAAGACCTCCCACAACAAAGACGGAGTTCACCCATTCACACAATAAAGACCAAAGAGACTTCCTACACAAAGACAAAACTCGCCCGACATCTTAATGAAGGCCAAGAAGACTTCCTATATGAAGATAAAGCTTCAACGGACACACATCGGCATCAATCTACGTCCGAAAAAGGAAAGGAAAGCTTCCCGGGGTCCCAGAACACGAAAACTGGACAAAACAGGCCGAGACCACGGTCCCAGAAGTGGGATGGCCGTCCCAACTGCTATTTTACAGTTGGGACGCGCGTCCCGTATGTGGGACGGCCGTCCCAAACCCATTTTAAGTGGGACGGCCGTCCGGCTTCCCTGGGGTCCCGTTCGTGTAAATTTGCCATTTGGGACGGCCATCCCAGTCCGGACGGCCGTCCCAACCCGGACGGCCGTCCCAAAGTGCGCCAGCTGCGAAAAACTATAAATAGGAGCCTCATTTGCTCATTTTTACACCACGGACACTCCGGAGAGCTCGAAACACTTTAGAGCACTTGTCTACTTCTCTCTCTCTCTCGAATGATCTTTCCGATTGCCTTAAATAGGTAACAATCGGTTAAGGAATTATATTCAGGCATTTGATTCTTCTTTAAATTTTTAGTAGAGTCGATCTTGTATTGGTGAGGAGAGACTGTGTAGAGAGAGGGTTGCCAAAACGCATCCTCACGGTTCGAGGTTCTCAATATAAAGCTTGCTACGGAGGTTCTTTTCAATTCCCTTCTCTTTTATTGTTTTATTTATTATTTTATTGTTTTATTTAGCTTTATTATGTCATGTAGAATAGGATCATGTAGATAGCTATTTTAATATCTCTTTTATTGCTTTATTTAGCTTTATTCATCATTTTATACACGCAACATAGAATAAAATCATGTAGATAGCCATTTAATATTATGTAATAAAATAGGGTAATCGCGTAATTTCTCGTAGTCTTTATTTAAATGAATTAATCTGTCATAGGGAACCCGAAAGGGGCGTTGTGGGGTGCTAACACCTTCCCCACACGTAACTAACTCCCTTACCCAACTCTGGTTATAATGGCCAAGTGCGGTTTTTCTTAAAATCAACATTTTTTCCTTTTCCAATGTTTATGGTCAAAACATTGGTGGCGACTCCATAAGAACCCCTTTTCGAAAACCTTTTAAAACAAAAACGTGAGTCTAAACCATCTTTTCGCGACCGCTCGCATAAACGTTTCTAAGACGTCCCCCTCCGGACGTCGGAAAGGGACGGCGGCGACAGGGGTAGGTACCCATCAGAATCTTGCAGAACGGGATTCGAACCAGGTGGGGGTAGGTACCCATCAGAGCCTTGCAGAACGGGGTTCGGACCAGGTGGGGGTAGGTACCCATCAGAATCTTGCAGAACGGGATTCGGACCAGGTGGGGGTAGGTACCCATCAGAGCCTTGCAGAACGGGGTTCGGACCGGATGGGGGTAGGTACCCATCAGAATCTTGCAGAGCGGGATTCGGACCAGGTGGGGGTAGGTACCCATCAGAGCCTTGCAGAACGGGGTTCGGACCAGGTGGGGGTAGGTACCCATCAGAATCTTGCAGAACGGGATTCGGACCAGGTGGGGGTAGGTACCCATCAGAGCCTTGCAGAACGGGGTTCGGACCAGGTGGGGGTAGGTACCCATCAGAATCTTGCAAAACGCAGATTCGGACCAGGTGGGGGTAGGTACCCATCGAGCCTTGCAGAACGGGATTCGGACCAGGTGGGGGTAGGTACCCATCGGAGCCTTGCAGAACGGGGTTCGGACCGAGGTGGGGGTAGGTACCCATCGGAATCTTGCGAACGGGATTCGGACCAGGTGGGGGTAGGTACCCATCGGAGCCTTGCAGAACGGGGTTCGGACCGGATGGGGTAGGTACCCATCGGAATCTTGCGGAGCGGGATTCGGACCGGTGGGGGTAGGTACCCATCCGAATCTTGCGGAGCGGGATTCGGACCGGGTGGGGGTAGGTACCCATCGAGCCTTGCGAACGGGGTTCGGACCGGGTGGGGGTAGGTACCCATCAAAACCTTGCGAGAATAAGGTTCATACCAAGTGGGGGTAGGTACTCACTAAAGTCCAGGCAAAATGCAAACCCGTCACGGGTGAGGGTAAGTACTCATCGAGCCTTATAAAAGGAGGCTCAAACCAGATAGGGGTTGGTACCTATCAAAATACTTATCATCCGGAGGATCAACAAGAAACAACATCCGAAAGATAACCGGGCAAAAGGGTTAACTCCTTCCCCTACCAACTAATTTGGTCGGCATATTAAAACCGACGAATTAGTTAGGCAGGCGAAGGGGGCAGCTGTAGACCCCTAATTTTGCCCGGCCTCTCAAAATAAAAGCTAGAGGAATTTCACCCAAAGATGGAGTTCATCAGGCTTCCCAAAACCGAGAAGGACCTCCCACAACGAAGACGGAGTTCACTCATTCACACAATAAAAGCCAAAAGAGACTTCCTACACAAAGACAAAGCTCGCCGGCATCTTAATGAAGGCCAAGAAGACTTCCTATATGAAGATAAATCTTCAACGGACACACATCGGCATCAATCTATGTCCGAAAAAGGAAAGGAAAGCTTCCGGGGTCCCGAACACGAAAACTGGACAAAACGAGGTCGAGACCACGGTCCCAGAAGTGGGACGGCTGTCCCAACTGCTATTTTACGGTTGGGACGCGCGTCCCGAATGTGGGACGGCCGTCCCAAACCCAATTTAAGTGGGACGGCCGTCCCGGCTTCCCTGGGGGTCCCGCTCCGTGTAAATTTGCCATTTGGGACGGCCATCCCGGTCCGGACGGCCGTCCCAACCCGGACGACCGTCCCAAAGTGCGCCAGCTGCGAAAAACTATAAATAGGAGGCTCATTTGCCACTTTTTCACACCACGGACACTCCGAGAGCTCGAAACACTTTAGAGCACTTGTCTACTTCTCTCCCTTTCTCGAATGATCTTTCCGATTGCCTTAAATAGGTAACAATCGGTTAAGGAATTATATTCCGAGCATTCGATTCTTCTTTAAATTTTTAGTGGAGTCGATCTTGTATTGGTGAGGAGAGACTGTGTAGAGAGAGGGGTTGCCAAAACGCATCCTCACGGTTCGAGATTCTCAATATAAAGCTTGCTACGGAGGTTCTTTTCAATTCCCTTCTCTTTTATTGTTTTATTTATGGTTTTATTGTTTTATTTAGCTTTATTATGTTAAGTAGAATAGAATCATGTAGATAGTCATTTTAATATCTCTTTTATTGCTTTATTTATCTTTATTTATATAAAATTATGTAGATAGTTATTTCAATATTATGCAATAAAATAGGGTAATCGCGTAATTTCTCGAAATCTTCTCTTTAAATGAATTGATCTGTCATAGGGAACCCGAAAGGGGCGTTGTGGGGTGCTAACACCTTCCCCACACGTAACTAACTCCCTTACCCAACTCTGGTTATAACGGCCAAGTTGTTTATTTTATAAAATCAACGCCTTTCTTTCTTTTTTCCTTTTCCAATGTTTCTGGTCAAAATATTGGTGGCGACTCCATAAGAACCCCTTTTCGAAAACCTTGCTTTTATTAGAGGATAATTCAATTATCGGACACCTCGGAAGCAATGAACACATTTTAAAACAAAAAACGCGAGTCTAAACCATCTTTTCACAACCACTCGCATAAACGTTTCGAGACGTCCCCAGGACGTCGGAAAGGGACGGCGGCGACAATCATCATTCTCATCTATGCATACAATTTTCGTTTCTAAGGTTTCCTTTTCCTCTAAACATGCAATTTTCGTTTTTAATGACTCCTTTTCCTCTAAACATACAATTTTTGTTTTTAAGGACTCCACCTCCTTTTCGGATCTATTCAAACTCTTTTTCACAGATTTGTATTCATTTTTCAAGTCCTTAAAAACTTTAAACAATTCTTCATATGCATTTTGTAATTCATCAAAATCATTTTCATCATCACTTGAGGATGAGTCGGAATCACTAACCGCAAAGTCGGAAGATATATTGTCTTTTTCCAACAAGCAAATGTTAGCCTCTATTTCTGAGTCACTTGATTCCGAAATCGCGTCACTATCATCGGTTCCTTCATAAGTTACTCTTAGTTTTTCCCACATCTCTTGAGCACTTTTACAAACAGAGATCCTGTAAAACTCGTCAAGGGTTAAAGCAGATGAAATAATATTTCTAGCCCTAACGTCAAATTGTGCTTTTCTGTTTTCCTCTGTAGTCCATCTAGAAAAAGGTTTGGGAATGTCAACACCGTTCTCAGTAACTTTAGGAATATATGGACCGTTTAAAATAGCGTCCCAAATGCCTCTATCAACAGACTCTAAAAAGATTTGCATTCTTACCTTCCAGAAAGGATAATTTTGACCTGCAAAAAGTGGGGGTCTGTTAATAGACGCACCTTCGGAAAAAGTTTGATTTTGTCCGGTCATTTTAGAAAAGTTTGAATGACTATCAAAGAAAGCTCTGATACCACTTGTTAGAATCGTGCAGCGGAATGTTCGCATGGTCGGACAAAAACCAAGAGGGGGGGTGAATTGGTTTCTTAACAAAAATTAGGTTTTCAAAATTTTCCCCAAATTTTACCGATTAAAAACTGTGTAAATGTAAATAGAGATAGAGATAGAATCTTACACAGAAGATTTATACTGGTTTGGATCAAAAGACCCTAAGTCCAGTTGCTAATCACTCAAATAGAGGATTAACGCTGTCACTATAATCAAGTTTGTTACAAACAAATTACAATGGAAAAGATAAAGTAAAGAAAACACCTCTCTTGAAATCCACAAGAGATGAAGAACAACTTTCCCTAGAGACGGCACAGTACACAATCCACTAAGAACTCCACTTAGTGATTCTTATCGCTTCTAGCCCACACCAGGTTCCAAAAGCCCCTATTTCTTGCAACAAACAGTTCTCTAGCACTCACAGCACCTAACTTTTGTATGAAAAAGGTTGTTCCTTTTTTTTCTGAGTGCCATAGAGATGCTTAAGTAGAGAAATTAGGGTTTCGGAATTGGGATTTTCGAAACTAGGGTTCTTGGAAATAGGGTTTTCGAAAATAGGGTTGATTTGAAGTTAAAAATCAAAATCTTACTGAAATAATCGATTAAATGAAGTGTTAATCGATTATTACAGAGCCAAAATCAACAGAACCCCAAAACTCTCTGTTTTAATCGATTAACAGGCCTGTTAATCGATTAATAGGGGTGTTAATCGATTAAACCAGTGAGCAGATAGAGAAAATGGCTTTTCTCACTGTTTTAATCGATTATTTCACCAATTAATCGATTAAAGCCAAGCCTCTTTGATAAATTGAGCTTTTTGAAGCTTCTAGGGTGCAGACTATGTACCGACTATCTCAAACTCTAATATTACAGACTCAATCTAATCAAAACAGAGTTATTACACTATAAAACAAGTCTTCAACATTCTAAGTCTTGTGTTCTTGAATCATCATCAAAATCAACAAGCTTCATGTCTAGCAAGTTCAACATCAAGTCCTTGAATGTTCAACATATATTTGACTGCTAGTAGGTCTGACATTATGTTCAGTGTTTGCCTTTGTGCTAGATTTCAGGCAAATCCAAAGGAATCTCACCTCATTGCTGCTAAAAGGATTCTCAAGTATCTTAAAGGAACCATTAATGTTGGACTATGGTATCCTAAAGGTGCCTCTCTTAAACTTGTTGGATTTTCTGATTCTGACTTTGTAGGATGTAGATTGGATAGGAAAAGTACCTCTGGTACATGCCATGTACTGGGAAGCAGTCTCATATCATGGCACAACAAAAAACAAGCATGTGTAGCTCTTTCAACTACATAAGCTGAATACATTGCAGTTGGGAGTTGTTGTGCTTAGAGTATCTACCTCAAACAACAATTGAAAGATTATGGGGTGTTTCTCAACACGGTACCTCTGGTTTGTGATAATACTAGTGCAATAAATCTAACTAAAAATCCTATTCAACACTCTAGAACTAAGAATATTGAAATTAGACATCACTTTATTGGAGAACATGTATCTAGGGGTGATTGTGAAATTTTATTCATTGATACTGAGAAACAATTAGCTGACTTGTTCACCAAACCACTACCTAGAGATAGACTTAATATGCTTAGAACTGAATTAGGAATTTTGGATCTATCTAGTATTGTATAATTGATTCTTTATTATGGTTCTATGCTTTTTAACATGTTGATAATATGTTCAATCGATTAGTTGTCTGAAAATTTTGAAATATTTTTCAAACTATGTGTTTTAATCGATTGAAATTGCGAAATAATCTGTTGATTTCTTGATTCTCAATCTCTGTTCATGATCTATTGCCAAATTAATTGATTAAATAGGTTTTTAATCGATGTATTTCAATAACTTTGTAGCTCTGCATGTTTTCTTTTTTGAATTAATCGATTAAATCTTCGATTCAATCGATTCATTTTACTTTTGATAATCTGCATCTATATCATTAATTGAAAATCAATTGATTTTATGGAAAATCAATTGGTTAATTTTTCTAGGGCTAGTATTGTATGCTTTGCTTCTGATTATTTACTGCAGATTGAGTTAAGTACCTTTGAAACTACAAACAACTTCAGCTACTCTCTTAAATGTAATGGTTATCAATTAAACGCTGAAAGCCTGTGATTGGAAATCAGATGTGAAGAAATGCAGGTAATCGAGTGTTGCAGTACCCATTGTTCTCTCTCTCTGTCTTTTCCAACTCTGACACAAGAAACAGAACTGAGGTAATTTACTAAAAGACAAATTTGACTATTCAAAGTAGATGAAGAGTCTGGTTTCTCTCATTCCTTTTAGTATGCATTAGTTGATTCGAAAATCTTGTATTCTCTCTTGGAAAAATATTCTCTCTTTTCTGTATTCGGTTCACCTCTGAAACATCATGTTCAAGCGCACCAAATTTGGAAGGAGGAAGTTCAGCAGAGGAGAATCCTCAGCTGCTGTCCAAGAAACATCAATAGGAGGGTGCATTGAAACCTGGTTCAATGGGAATCAAGAGAAGATAGGGTTATTCATTCACGAAATGAGCAGAAAACAGATTAATATTCCCAAGGTTCTGAAATTCTCGTGGTTGGACGCTGAAGGGTTCAAAGGGGTTCGAAAGCTGTTGCAACACCAGAAAATTTAGAAGTTCCTAGAGCTCAATGGTAGAATCTATCTTGACCTTATCAAAGTTTTCTTTACTAACCTGTCATTTGAAGGTTCTACACTCAAAACTCAAGTTAAAGGAGTGGAAATTGAGATTACTCCCACTGTTTGGAAAAATGTTGTTGGACTCAAGGATGAAGGGGTAAAAGTCACTAAAGGGTATACCTTTGATGTAGAAGAATTCAACAAAGTCTAATATTTTCGTTCTTGTTTGAGAAATAAGCATGACTCTGTGAGTTCCTTCAACACTGGGAAGCTTAACCTTGAAGAAAGAGTACTTGCATTCATAGTGGCCTGGCAGCTTACTCCCAGGGGGAGCAATCATGCAGTACTGAATGAAGGTGACTTGGTACTGATGTATTGTATCCACCACAGAATCAGAGTAAACTGGGTATTTGTTATCAAGGACCATATGATCAAAGCAAAAAGGCTAAGTGATTTTAGGTATCCCTATGCTATCTTAATTTCTAAATTTTTAACTCATTTTGGTGTTGACTTAGAAGGAGAACTGTCTGAAATTGTTCGCCCCACAAATGAGATTAACAACTCCATCCTTCATAAAATGGGATTCATTAAGATTGATGGTGATTGGATTTCAAAAGAAGAAGAAGAAGAAGAAGAAGAAGAAGAAGAAGAAGAAGAAGAAGAAGAAGAAGAAGAAGAAGAAGAAGAAGAAGAAGAAGAAGAAGAAGAAGAAGAAGAAGAAGAAGAAGAAGAAGAAGAAGAAGAAGAAGAAGAAGAAGAAGAAGAAGAAGAAGAAGAAGAAGAAGAAGAAGAAGAAGAAGAAGAAGAAGAAGAAGAAGAAGAAGAAGAGAAGAAGAAGAAGAAGAAGAAGAAGAAGAAGAAGAAGAAGAAGAAGAAGAAGAAGAAGAAGAAGAAGAAGAAGAAGAAGAAGAAGAAGAAGAAGAAGAAGAAGAAGAAGAAAGAAGAAGAAGAAGAAGAAGAAGAAGAAGAAGAAAGAAGAAGAAGAAGAAGAAGAAGAAGAAGAAGAAGAAGAAGAAGAAGAAGAAGAAGAAGAAGAAGAAGAAGAAGAAGAAGAAGAAGAAGAAGAAGAAGAAGAAGAAGAAGAAGAAGAAGAAGAAGAAGAAGAAGAAGAAGAAGAAGAAGAAGAAGAATGATTCCTTATGTGGCACCACCTGACCGTGGCACACCTCTTTCACAGTTTGAAATTCAAAAAAATCAAAGGAGGTACATGGAGATGACATATGCTCTGCAAGCTCGCCAACATCGGCTTTATGAAGACTCCATTGCCAAATTTTAGCACATTGATAATCAACTAGAGGATATCTTGAACAGAATTGGAGACCTCCAATTCAATCAGGGTCCCTGGGATGGTGATGAGTGAAATTTCATTTTAAATGCTTTCTTTCACTTGTGTTTTTTTTTGTTTGTTTTAATTTTGGGTACTTGAATGGTACTTATGGCTTGTAATTGAACACTTTTTGATGAAGTCAAATAGGGGGAGAAGTATTTGCTTTATACTGAAACTACACACACACATCACAAAATCATATGTCTCTGTTATTATTTCTTTTATGCAGGTGCAGTGGTTATTTGTCTCCATCAAATAGGGGGAGATTGAAGCACTTGTTGGATTTGATGAAGACATATAAAGTTTAGTTTGTGGGTGTGTAGATAGATAGGCTATAGGTTTAGAATTTAATCTCTTGATAATTTCAGTATATCTTGTGATAAGCGCCCATCACTGTTGAATTTCATAGAATTTATCTTACTGCATGAAAAACCAATCTTTAAGCCTTGAAAGAACAAACTGAGTTTTTCAATCTTCTAAAAAACAGTTTTAATCTGTTAAAATCACTTAAAATAGTAAATGTATATATATAGCCAATATTTTAATTGATTGAATCGTAAAATCAACAGAGTTAAAATGTTCTTGATGATTTTTCATATTAAGGGTTTCGCAAGTATTAATCTGTTGAATTGATAAATCAACAGCATTAAAATGTTCTAGCCATTTTTCATTTCATGAGTGTCTCAAATTTTTAATCTGTTGAAATCAATTTCAATCATGTTGAAACAAAGAGATACCATTTTTCATTTTAAAGTATCTCAGAATTTCAATCTGTTGAAATAAATTTTAATCTGTTGAAACAGAGAGATATCATTTTTCATTTTTAAGTATCTCAGAATTTCAATCTGTTGAAATATATTTTAATCTGTTAAACAGAGAGCTACCATTTTCTTCAAGAGCTCGAATTAACCGATTGAAAGAGTTTTAAATAAAATCAATCGATTGAAACATTATTTTAAATCGTTTGAAACTATTAGTTTCTCTCTTTTTCTCCATAAATACAATTTTGATTTCTCTTCTCAAAACACAATTTTGGAAATCGATTGAAAGAAATCTTGGAGCTCTCATATTCGTGTTTTTCTCTAAGCATTCATACACATTTCATATCATAAGGCGTTTTGATCAAGATTGTTGAAAGATCTTCAAGAGAGAAAGTTCTGAGTTAGAAATATTGTTTCTCGACTTCTATATTGTAAAAGTTGCAGTCCAGGTTTATTCTTTTCATATACTTGTATGAATTCTAATTTTGTAGATTGGGTTTGAATCTGCACTAGTTACAGTAACTGGGTTTGGTTGCTGGGTAGTTTTTCAAGAATCTATCTTATGGTGTTGTAAGGTAGTTCTTGTTAGAATCGCGCAGCGGAATGTTCGCGTGGTCGGACAAAACCAAGAAGGGAGGTGAATTGGTTTCTTAACAAAAATTAGGTTTTCAAAATTTTCCCCAAATTTTACCGATTAAAAACTGTGTAAATGTAAATAGAGTAGAGATAGAATCTTACACAGGAGATTTATACTGGTTCGGATCAAAAGACCCTACGTCCAGTTGCTAATCACTCAAACAGAGGATTAACGCTGTCACTATAATCATAGTTGTTACAAACAGATTATAATGGAAAAGATAAAGTAAAGAAAACACCTCTCTTGAAATCCACAAGAGATGAAGAACAACTTTCCCTAGAGACGGCACAATACACAATCCACTAAGAACTCCACTTAGTGATTCTTATCGCTTCTAGCCCACACCAGGTTCCAAAAGCCCCTTTTTCCTCCAACAAACAGTTCTCTGGCACTCACAACACTTAACTTTTGTTTGAAAAAGGTTGTTCTATTTTTTGAGAGCCTTAGAGAACCTTAAGTAGATGAATTAGGGTTTGGCAATTGGGATTTTCGAAACTAGGAGTCTTGGAATTAGGGTTTTCGAAAATAGGTTTGATTTGAAGTTAAAAATCAAAATTTGACTGAAATAATCGATTAAATGAAGTGTTAATCGATTATTACAGAGCCAAAATCAACAGAACCCCAAAACTCTCTGTTTTAATCGATTAAAAGACCTGTTAATCGATTAACATGCCTGTTAATCGATTAAACCAGTGACCAGATACAGAAAATCGTTTTTCTCACTGTTTTAATCGATTATTTCACCATTTAATCGATTAAAGCCGAGGCACTTTGATAAAATTGAGGTTTTTGAAGCTTCTAAGGTGTAGACTATGTACCGACTATCTCAAACTCTAATATTACAGACTCAATCTAATCAAAATAGAGTTATTACACTATAAAACAAGTCTTCAACTCTCTACGTTCTTGAGTTCTTGAATCATCATCAAAATCAACAAGATTCATGTCCATCAAGTCTAACATCAAGTCCTTGAATGTTCAACAATCTCCCCCTTTTTGATGATGATCAAAATTTTCTTTTAAAGCCTTGTAATAACCTGTTTTATCTGTCATACTAACAAACACATTAAACATACCAGATAATATTTAAAAACAATAATATTAGGCTTTAAATATTTCTCCCCCTATTTTGATTATAATAAAAAAATGAAAGCATGCTTAAATAACAATCATAAGGGCTCCCCCTCAAAATATGCATAACTTGGAGATAACTCCCCCTTAATCAAAGCAATAAAAGAACACCACATTTTATTTCAGAAATAAGCATTCATTACAATATAAGAAAAAAATTTAAAATTCTTCACTATCATCACTATGAAAGTGTGCATCAAATCTATTTTCTAAATGGCACACTTTATCATCTACATCAGATATATGGCGAATTATTTCCTCATGTCGTACTCCAGAAAGAGTGAAGAATGCCTGCATCCTCTGATTCATATCAAATAACATGTCTTCCATAGATTGTCGAGTTTCATGATGAGTAGAAGAAGTTCCAACACTTTGGATTTGATCAGAGGGAAGCTCAGCAGCAGGAGGCATATCTTCATCAGAATCTTCATTTTCGTCACCTTGGTTTGGAACGTCATCCTTGTGAACATAAATATCGTTGACACGCACCATTTGAAGTTGGATCAATGTGTTGTCTAGCATACGATTCAAGTTATTTGTTCACCTTCGACATTTACTCCTTTGTATTCAAGGATGTGAGAGACAAGGAGAGCATATGGAATTTTGAAGGTGGGATGGCGTTTGGCTTTTAACATAGTCATGGTGACAAGAACGCCCCAATCTAAAGGCTCATTATTCATTATGGCATGAATAAAACGAAGATCAATTGAAGAACATTGAGCATGATTCATAGCCCGGGGACATAGGATCCAGACAAGTAAATGTAAAATCATGCGTTCCTCCTTCTTCAAAGGTCCAGCTAGAAGGAGACGCCCAATCTCCATGGAGGGGTTTCGCAGAAAAGAACGATAAGCTAAGATCTTGTCAAAATCATCTAACTCACCATACACGTTAATAGCATCTTCTCTAATAGGAAAGTGGGCAACGTTTTCCCAAATATCATCATCGAGAATAATTGTGACCCCCTTTACTCGAGAGGTAGCAATTTGATCTCTAAATTTGAACCTAGAGTAAAATACCCTAACTAAGTCAGGATAATACATACCTTGCATTTGGATGAAAGGGAGAACTCCTTGAATTTCAAGGAGATTAGGAAAGTTGAATCCCCTATTGATGAACTGCTCACCAATAAGGAACTTAGGAGAAATAATATCACGTTCCTTCCAATAGGACAAAAATTCTTGTCGGTCATCTGCATCAGAGATCCATCCTTCTACAGAATTAGGACGGGGATGAGATGAGGGTGCAGATCTTCTTCTAGTGGGGATTTTTGCACGAGAAGATGAGGCCATTGAAGGATTAGGAGAGTAATAAGAAGATTTTAAGAGGACAAGTTAAGTGAGAATAAGGCAAGATTGATAGCATGAGGCAAGAAGGCTTGATTTCAAGAGATAGAAGTGAGTAGAAGTAAAATGGAGGTCCCTATTTATAGCCAAGCATCTCCAACGGTCATATGAAAGTGAATAAGGGTCAAAAGAGCCATTGGCAATGGCTAGGAATCCAAACTTGCCAGGTTTAATCGATTAAAACTCAAATTAATCAATTAAACCACTTCCAGTCCCATTTAATCGATTAATTTGAGCTGTTAATCGATTAACACAGAGTTTAATCGATTAATGGGCGAATTAATCGATTAATCCAAAGAGAAATGTCATGTTTTGGGTGTTTTGGATGCAAATAATCGATTATTACTCCAATTAATCGATTATTCCAGAGAGATCATCAAAGAATTGATGTTTATGCACATGATAATCTATGAACATCCTACATAATGAATTATAACATTATAACCATCCAAAAAGTGTCTAATTAAGCAGAATTTAAGTTATTTCTAATATCCCTAAGTCTCTTCTAAGATCATAGAATCTATCCTTGGGTAGAGGCTTAGTAAATATATGTGCTAATTGATGCTTTGTATCAACGTACTCTATTTTACAGTTTCCTTTACTGATGTGATCTCTTAAGAAATGATGTCTAATTTCTATATGCTTAGTCCTAGAATGCATTACTGGGTTCTTAGTTAGATTAATTGCACTCGTATTATCACACATTAAAGGTATGTCATTCAGATATATACTATAATCTTCTAGTTGTTGTTTCATCCATAAAATTTGAGCACAACAATTACCAGCTGCAATATATTCAGCTTCAGTGGTAGATAAAGCAACACAAGCTTGTTTCTTAGAATGCCAAGATACTAAGGATGAACCTAACAAATGACATGTCCCACTAGTACTTTTTCTATCAATTTTGCATCCACCATAATCAGCATTAGAATATCCTATTAAACTAGTACAAGCATCAGATGGATACCATAAACCAAAACCAGTAGTTCCTTTTAAATATTTTAAAATATGTTTTACTGCAATAGGTGAGATTCTTTTGGACAAGCCTGAAATCTAGCACACACACAGACATAATGCATAATATCAGGTCTACTTGCAGTTAAGTATAACAGTGAACCTATCATACCTCTATACATAGATTGATTAACTTCCAAACCTGATTCATCCTTGTCTAGATAGCATGAAGTTCCCATGGGTGTGTTAGCTTCCTTTGAGGTGTCCATTCCAAACTTTTTAAGGATCTCTTTGCAGTATTTGGTTTGAGAGATGAAAATGCCATCTTTAAGTTGCTTGATTTGAAGTCCAAGGAAGAATGTCAATTCTCCCATCATAGACATTTCAAACTCTCCCTGCATTATCTTAGCAAATTCTACACATAACGAATTATCAATTGATCCAAAAATAATATCATCAACATATACCTGGACCAATAAGATATGTTCTTTAATGTTCTTTATAAACAAAGTAGAATTAATTTTTCCTCTAGAAAAATTATTTGAAGTTATGAAACTACTTAGCCTTTCATACCAAGATCTAGGAGCCTGTTTCAACCCATATAATGCTTTCTTTAATTTAAAAATATGATTAGGATAACTAAAATCTTCAAATCCAGGGGGTTGCTCCACATAAACTTCTTCTTTAATAAAACCATTCAAAAATACACTCTTAACATCCATTTGATATAATTTAAATTTCATCAAAGATGCATAAGCAAGAAGTAGGCGTATAGCCTCTAACCTGGCAACAGGAGCATAAGTTTCATCATAGTCTATACCTTCCGCCTGACAACAGCCTTTGGCAACAAGTCTGGCTTTATTCTTTGTTATGTTTCCATCTTTATCAAGTTTATTTCTAAACACCCATTTGGTTCCAATAACTTGATGTGATTCTTCTCTTGGGATTAATTCCCAGACTTGATTCCTTTCAAATTGGTTAAGTTCTTCTTGCATTGCTATGCACCATTGTTCATCTTTAAGTGCTTCCTCAACATTTTTGGGTTCTATCTGAGACACAAAAGCTACAGACATGCAGAAGTTTGTCATATTTCTAGTTCTTACCCCTTCTGAGATATCACCAATGATATTGTCCATTGAGAGTCCTCTTGGTGATTGCCATTCTTTTGCTAATTCAGGTGTTTGAGAAGGCTCATTTTCTTCCAAATATAATTCATCAAGAGCCTCTCTTATATACTCATCATCACCTGCAAGTTCTTTATTGAACTCAAGAGGATTTCCCCCAAGGTCTACAATCTCATCAAAAGTAACATGAATAGATTCTTCAATATTTAAGGTTCTTCTATTAAATACCTTGTAAGCCTTGCTAATTAATGAATAACCTAAGAAAATGCCCTCATCAGCTTTTGAGTCAAATTTTCCTAAGTTGTCCTTTCCATTATTTAACACAAAGCACTTACATCCAAAAATTTTCAAATGAGCAACATTAGCCTTTCTACCATTTAACAATTCATAGGGAGTTGATTTTATAATTGACCTAATGAGCATTCTATTTAAAACATACTAAATGATCAATTTTCTTTGAATAAATACAAGAGACAAACAATTCATTTAACTATAGGAACCCAAATATATTTTCCTTAGGGAACACCAAAATGTTTAATTTTACATCTATTTGAGGTATGACCATGTTTCATACAATAAAAGCATGCATTTGATGTAACTTTTGAATATGATGAATCTTTAACCATAGATGTTCTAGTTCCTTTTTTGTACCCATACTCTTTTATTTTTCCTTTTAGGCTTTTTCAAAGGAACTTGGTGATTTACACTATTTTGAGTTACAACAATTTTATCCTTATTATTATTACTCAATTCCTTTTCAGCTTTATCAAGCAAATGATTAAGTATATCTATGTCATACTCATATTCTTTACAAGATGCACATACTATATTCTTATCTTCATTCTCATCTATGCATACAATTTTCGTTTCTAAGGTTTCCTTTTCCTCTAAACATGCAATTTTCGTTTTTAATGAATCAACCTCATTTTCGGATCTACTTAAACTCTTTTTCACAACTTTATATTCATTTTTCAAGTCCTTAAAGGCACTAAACAATTCATTATATGCATTTTGCAGTTCATCATAATTATTTTCATCATCACTTGAAGATGAGTCGGAATCACTTACCTCAAAGTCGGAAGAAATGATGTCATTTGCCAACAAGCAAATGTTAGCTTCTATTTCTGAGTCACTTGATTCCGAAATCGAGTCACTATCATCGGTTCCTTCATAAGTTACTCTTAGTTTTTCCCACATCTCTTGAGCACTTTTACAGACAGAGATCCTGTAAAACTCGTCAAGGGTTAATGCAGATCAAATTATATTTCTAGCCCTAATGTCAAATTGTGCTTTTCTTTTTTCCTCTGTTGTCGATCTAGAAAAAGGTTTGGGAACGTCAACACCGTTCTCAGTAACTTTAGGAACATATGGACCGTTTAAAATAGCATCCAAAACGCCTGTATCAACAGACTCTAAAAAGATTTGCATTCTTACTTTCCAGAAAGGATAATTTTGACCTACAAAAAGTGGGGGTCTGTTAATAGACGCACCTTCGGCAAAAGTTTGATTTTGTCCGGCCATTTTCGAAAAGTTTGAATGAATATCAAAGCAAGCTCTAATACCACTTGTTAGAATCGCGCAACGGAATGTTCGCGTGGTCGGACAAAAACCAAGAGGGGGGGTGAATTGGTTTCTTAACAAAAATTAGGTTTTCAAAATTTTCCCCAAATTTTACCGATTAAAAACTGTGTAAATGTAAATAGAGTAGAGATAGAATCTTACACAGGAGATTTATACTGGTTCGGATCAAAAGACCCTACGTCCAGTTGCTAATCACTCAAACAGAGGATTAACGCTGTCACTATAATCACAGTTGTTACAAACAGATTACAATGGAAAAGATAAAGTAAAGAAAACACCTCTCTTGATATCCAAGAGATGAAGAACAACTTTCCCTAGAGACGGCACAACACACAATCCACTAAGAACTCCACTTAGTGGTTCTTATCGCTTCTAGCCCACACCAGGTTCCAAAAGCCCCTTTTTCTTGCAACAAACAGTTCTCTAGCACTCACAGCACTTAACTTTTGTATGAAAAAGTTTGTTCTACTTTTCTGAGTGCCATAGAGAAGCTTAAGTAGAGAAATTAGGGTTTGGGAATTGGGATTTTAGAAACTAGGAGTCTTGGAATTAGGGTTTTCGAAAATAGGATTGATTTGAAGTTAAAAATCAAAATCTGACTGAAATAATCGATTCAATGAAGTGTTAATCGATTATTACAGATCCAAAATCAACAAAACCCCAAAACTCTCTGTTTTAATCGATTAAAAGACCTGTTAATCGATTAACATGCCTGTTAATTGATTAACAGGTGTGTTAATCGATTAAACCAGTGAGCAGATACAAAAAATGGTTTTTCTCACTATTTTAATCGATTATTTCACCATTTAATCGATTAAAACCGAGGCACTTTGATAAAATTGAGCTTTTTGAAGCTTCTAAGATGCAGACTATGTACCGGCTATCTCAAACTCTAATATTACAGACTCAATCTAATCAAAACAGAGTTATTACACTATAAAACAAGTCTTCAACTCTCTACGTTCTTGAGTTCTTGAATCATCATCAAAATCAAGAAGCTTCATGTCCATCAAGTCTAACATCAAGCCCTTGAATGTTCAACAGTTCTTGGGGTAGATTGGTGTATATCTACTTGTTTGTATTTTCACTTGGTATTAGTGGAACTTGGCAGATTTGTCAAGAACTGGATGTAGCTCTTGGGAAGAGTGAACAAGTATAAACTCTTGTGTTGTATTTCTGCTTTTATCTCTTTTCATTTCTGGTTTATATTTTTGCTTTGTTTAAAACCAAATCTGCCTAATAAAGATTGGATAAAGATTAATCATTCTTCCACAAAAAAAGAGTGTTTTTCGAAAAAGCTTTCTAAAGTTCAATTCACCCCCCCTCTTGAACTCAACCATTAATTCTTACAATTAGTATCAAGAGCTGGTTCTTATAAGTTACTCAAGAATTCGGTCCAAGAAAGTTTAAATGGCTGAGGGAAAGATGACTTTTTCTGAAGGAGCCTCCATCAATAGGCCTCCTCTATTTGCTGGTGTGGATTATTCCTTTTGGAAGGTTAGAATGAAAATCTTTATTGAATCTCTTGATAGGGGTATTTGGGATACAATTGTTAATGGTCCTTTCAAACCAACTCATATAGTGGATGGTAAAATTGTTGAAAAAGAATGGCCTGACTTAACTGATGCAGAAAATAGGAAAGTTCAATATGATTATACTACTAAGAACATTATTACCTCTGCCTTAAATCTTGATGAGTTTTTCAGGGTTTCTCAATGCGCCTCTGCCAAAGAAATGTGGGAGATTCTAGAAGTCACTCATGAGGGTACCTCTGATGTGAAAAGGGCAAGGAAGCATGAATTAATTAGAGATTATGAATTATTCAAAATGCAGCAAGGTGAAACCATTGCAGATGTACATAAAAGATTCATGCATATAGTCAACCATCTAATTGGATTAAGCAAGATGTTTGACAAGGAAGAGTTAAACTTCAAAATCCTAAAATGTTTGGACAGAACTTGGCAACCAAAGGTCACGACTATATAAGAATCAAGAGACTTAACTGAGATGACTACTGCATCATTGTTTGGTAAGCTAAGGGAACACAAGTTGGAGATCAACAGGTTTAAAGAACAAGAAAATGCAGAGAAGAAAAGCAGAAACATTGTTCTCAAGACAATTGAAGAAAGTAGTGACTCTGAAGAAGATGGATCTGAGAATCTTAATCTGTTGGTTAAGAAGTTTGGGAAATTTCTTAGGAAGAAGAACAGAATTGGCCAGATTAAAAGGTACAATGATAAAAGAACTGATTCTATTCAAAATACTTATACTTGTTATTCTTGTGGTAAGTAGGGACATATAAGAAGTGAATGTCCAGAAAAATCCAAAAATCAAAACAAGAAAGATATGAAGTACAAAGGGAAAAAGGCCTACATAGCTTGGCAAGATAATGATTCATCCTCGAGTTCTGAATCTGAAGGTGAAGAAGTGAATCTATGCTTAATGGCTGGCTGTGAATCCTCTTCATCCCATGTAAGTTCAACCCTCACAGAGAATGAAATGAATTACAACACATTATTAACTGCTTTCAATGAAATGCATGATGAAACTAAGAATTTATCCTATACAAATAATCGGTTAAAAGGACTAAATAACTGGTTAGAGAATAGGGTTAAAGTTCTAGAAGAAGAATTATTAGAAAGCAAAATAGATATGGAATATCTTGAAATAATCTACAATAATTCATCTTCTGATAATGCTGCTGCTAATAAAAATTGTGAAAAGTGTATCTCTCTGCAGAAAAAGGTTGAGTATTTGATTAAAACCTTATCTAAGTTTACTTAAGGTAAAGAAAATTTAGATACACTTCTTGGGTCTCAAAACTGTGTTTTTGATCATACTGGCATTGGTTACAAACCTAAGTTTGGGGTTAAAACTAAAAGGTATTTGAACTTATTTTCTTTCAGAAAATCAACAGCATCTCCCTTCTCATCTTGTCACTATTGTATGAAAAAAGGGCATACTATAAAATTCTGTCATATTAGAAAACATCTTGTGCCACAGGGTAAAATGAGATGGGTTCCAAAATATGTTAAACAGAAATTTTACCACTAAGGACCCAAAGTATTTAAGGGTACCAAATACTTAATGCTTGATTTTTCAAGAACAGCAGCAAGAATCACTTTGGTACTTGGACAACGGATGCTCAAGGCATATGACAGGTGATATTTCCAAATTTCAGAAACTGAGATTGAAGACTGGAGGTCACGTGACATATGGAGATAACAACAAGGGAAGAATCTTAGGTTCTGGAGATATAGAAGATGGTGAAACCGTGACCATTCACTATGTTCTTCTTGTTGAAGGTCTTAAGCACAACTTAATCAGTATAAGCCAATTATGTGATCTTGGTCACAAGGTTATCTTCAAACCAGAAATCTGCCTAATCTGTGAGCCAAAATCTGACACGGTAATGTTGGTTGGTAAGAGATTAAACAACATTTACATGCTAGATATCAAGAATTCTATCTCATCTCAAAGCTGTCTTCTTATTAAAGAAGAAGAATCTTGGTTATTGAAAGTGATGAAGATTTTATTGAATTACTTTAGCAAAGATCTTGTTGATTTGATGAAGTAAAAAATGAAGTCAAAGGCTACTATGCTACAGTAAAAGGTCACTTAGATAAAAGGGTAGAGTGATTAGTGGGTCTGCATCTTTACTTAGGTATAATCATTTTTATCTCTCTACTGCATGAGGTTTCTTCATTTAAAAGATTTTGCAAATGCCTCTAAAACGTGTTTAAACTGTTAAAAACAAAGTATTTTGTTAAAAGGTTTTTTAAGTAACTATTTTAACTAATAGTATATGAGCTTTATCAACTAAAATGTTCTTAACACTTTTGTAACAAGTTTTTAACTCGATATGTTTTCAAAATAATCGATTGTTTTCATTAGAAGGATTTTTGAAAACCTTCGCAGATATTTTAACTGATATAGAATTGATATAATCTATTAAAATGACTTAGAATATTTTGAAAAGTGTTCTGGCAAAATTTTAATCAATACAAACTCGAAATAATCGATTAAAATAACTTGAAGTGTTTTGAAAGTTGTTTTGTCAATATTTTAATCGATACAAATGCGAAATAATCGATTAAAACAACCAAGAGGTTTTTCCAGAATGTTTTAATCGATTAAAACAAGCATGCTATCAATTAAAATAACTTCGAAAGTTTTATGAAGTCTTTTGGCAGAATTCTAATTGATTAAAATGTGTTTCAATCGATTAAAATAACTAAGTGAACTTTTTCCAAAGTGTTTTAATCGATTAAAACAGATTGTTATAAGTTAAAATCAGTTAGAAAATTTTATGAGAATTTTTAGCAGTATTTTAATCGATTGAAAGATGAAACAATCGATTAAAACAATTTGAAAGATTTTTTACAAAGAGTTTTAATTGATATAAACGTTGTTGTATTAGTTAAAACAAATCTGGAAAATAATCAAGAACATTTTAACAAATTAAAAGAAGTTTTAACAGATTAAAACAAGACTTTTAACATATTAAAAGATTATTTTAACAGATTAAATAAACCATCAGTTTGGAAAATCTTCTATATAAACAGAATTGCTTGAACATTTTAAAATACATCTTTTGGCAATCAATCAAGCAATCATAAGTGCTACTTTCAAGAGAGAATCATGCTAGTTTTGTGAAGTTCTTAGAAGTTCTTTCTTGAGGCAATATTTGCATTCTTTTGGAGAAGAAACTCATTCTGCAGAGCTGCATAAACCTGGTTTGGGTGTTCTAGTTTCTTCCCTTTGTTTCGTTACTTTTCTTTTCTGCATTGTGGGTGCCTGGAAGTGTGGGCACTGGTTTCTGTGGCTGGAATTTGGCTGCAGGGTTGTTCAAGAACTGGAAATTGGTTCTTGGTGAAGGTTTAGGTGAAAGGACTGAAATTTTGGTTCTTGTGGTAGATTGAGTGTGTGATTGAAGTTGTAATCTGTAAAACGTTCAATTTAGTGGAACCCAGCTGGAATTGGGCTGGAAATTGGACGTAGCCTTGGGATTGGGTGAACCAGTATAAATCTTGGTTGTATCTCTCTAAACCTTTCTCTCTTTAATTCTGTCATTGCCTTTACTTTGATTGTTTGTTGTGTTTGATTCAAGAATTGGTCAGAATACTTAATCTTTGAAATAGATAATCTATAAAACTCGAAAATCTTTCAAAGATCAATTCACCCCCCTCTTGATCTCAGCCTACATTTCTAACAGTTATGGCATAGAAGGCTTGCACATATTCATCTTAATCATCTTGACAAACTAATTACTAAAGATTTAGTTTTTGGACTACCTAAGCTTCAAATTCTGAAAGACAAAATCTATGAAGCTTATTTAAAAGGTAAACAAACTAGAAAATCCTTTTCAAATAAAAACATTGTTTCTACTTGTAGACCTTTGGAACTGCTCCACATAGATTTGGTTGGTCCTTTTGGGCAGATGCTGTAAACACTGCTTGTCATGTTTTGAATATAGTTTTGATTAGACCCATTCTTAAGAAAACCCCATATGAACTTTACAAAGGAAGAAAACCCAACATAAACTATTTCAGGGTTTTTGGATGTACATGTTTTGTTTTAAACAATGGGAAAGAAAATATTGGCAAGTTTGATGAAAAATCTGATCAAGGGATCTTTCTTGGCTATTCTTCTAACAGTCATGCATATAGAGTCTATAATTTAAGATTGAAATCTGTTGAAGAATCAGTACATGTTGTTTTTAATGAGTCTCCTCGAGTGTTGTAGAGTAAAACAACAGGTACTGTAGATGATGATGAATTAGCTGATAATTCTTATCAGTTAAAACATTCCAGAGATACAGATCAGTATACTGTCGAAGAAGGTGATCAATCAATTGATCCTACAAAAACTGATCAACTAGAAAGAATTGTTGGAGAACAGGAAGAAGATACCTTGGATGAGCTTCCTAAAGAATGGATTGTCCCAAGAGATCTTTCTCTAGACAATGTTATTGGGTAAATCAATAAGGGAGTATCCACTAGAAATTCTCTTAATCAATTATGCAATCATATGGCATTCATTTCACAAATTGAACCTAAAACTGTTAAGGATGCATTAAATGATGAATATTGGGTTAGTGCCATGCATGATGAACTTAATCAGTTTGAAAGAAATAATGTGTGGGAATTAGTTCCTAAAACCAAAGATATCAATATAATTGGTACTAAGTGGGTATTCAAAAACAAATTATATGAACACGGCATTATTACTAGAAATAAAGCTAGGTTGGTAGCCAAAGGATATGACCAATAGGAAGGAATTGATTTTGATGAAACCTTTGCACCCGTAGCTAGACTTGAAGCTGTTAGACTGTTATTAGCTTATGCTTGTATTAGTGGTTTCAGATTACTTCAGATGAATGTCAAGAGTGCCTTTCTAAATGGACTCATCAATGAAGAAGTCTATGTTTCTCAGCCTCCTGGTTTTTAAAATCACAAACATCCTAACCATGTCTACAAGCTGAAAAAGGCTCTTTATGGATTGTCGCCGCCTCCCGAAAAAGGGGCGGTCGGAGCGACGCGATGGTTTTTTCGACCCTCTTGCTTTCACGTTTTTATAGGTGGTTACAACGTTCTTAGGTTGTCCAATAACCGGGCTAACCTAGAGATGAGGTTTTCGAAGAGTGTTCTTGGGTTGTCCGATAACCGGGCTAACCCAAGAACAGGTTTTGAAGGGTTCGTGGAGTCGCCACCGATGTTTTTACCGGAAACATCGAAAAAGGTGTTAAAAAGGCGTTGGTTTTCGAAAACCAACTTTGGTCATTAGAACCAGAGTTGGGTAAGGGAGTTAGTTACGCGTAAAGGAAGTATTAGTTCCTTTACGACGCCCCTTTCGGGTTCCCTATGACAGGCTGGCTACTTGGGATAAATAATTAAACTAGAAAATTGCGCTTTTACCCTTTTATTGTGCGGTATTTAAAGATTATGACTACATGGCCCTAGCGTTTATTACATAATTTTAAATGAAAGCGGTAAAATTAGAAAGAGAGAGAGTGCACCTCCAAAGCAAGCTTTTTATATTTCTCTTTAAAGAATGGGTGCTTTTTGGCAACCCTTCACTCTACAACTCTCAGAAACTCCGGAAATGCCTCAAAGGGATTCTAAAGAAGATTTAGAACACTCAATTGATACCTAGAGACACTCAAAAACTCCGGAAATGCTTCGGAGGGGTTCTAGAGAGAGAAAATCTAGAGAAAAGGGAGACCTACTGTGCTTGGTATTGAAATGAGGGGGAGGGAGCCCCTATTTATAGGTTTTTGCGCCTGATAGTGGCGAGACCGCCGGTCTCGTCTGACAGGGTTGAGACTGCCGTCTGGACAATCCAGACCGCCGTCTGGACAAGCGAGACGGCGGTCTCGTCCCTGACGTGAGGCGAGACGGCGGTCTGGTCCTTCCAGACCGCGGTCTCGTCCCTTCAGGGTGAGAAACTTTATTTTTCGGGCCAAAAAACCCTCCTATCTTAGTACGGGGGCCTAATAGTCTCTCCTAGTGGCTTGTTAGGCTTCGGCCGTCTTCAAATAGGAAGCTTTCTGACTTTATTCTGAGGCCGGGCAAGATTTGGGGTCTACAGCTGCCCCCCCTTTACCCGATCAGTCGACTGCTAGCCTTTTGTGCCAGGGTGATCGACTGGAGGGTAAAGGAGTTAACCCTCTTGCCCGGTTGCCCTTCAGATGTTCCGTCCTGTGGCGGATGATCCTCTGGGGGAAATGTTGTGTTGTACGCTTCCGGGATGCTCCTTTGACGCGGTAGCTGACCCCTTCGGCTGATGAGTACGAACCCCCATCCGGTTTGACGAGTACGAACCCCCGCCCGGTAAGCCCCCTTTTGTAAGGCTTGATGAATTTACACCCCCATCTGGTGTTTGACGAGTACTAACCCCCGCCCGGTAAGCTTTTGTAAGGCTTGATGAGTTTACACCCCCATCTGGTGTTTGACGAGTACTAACCCCCGCCCGGTAAGCCCCCTTTTGTAAGGCTTGATGAGTTTACACCCCCATCTGGTGTTTGACCTCCGGATGCTCCATCTTGTGGTAGCTGATCCTGTGGTTGACGAGTATGAACCCTCGTCTGGTTTGGTGCCTCTGGATGCCCCTTCTTGTGGTAGCTGATCCTTTGGCGATGGTGGCGGCTTACTGATTCTGATCATGCGCCGGTTCTCTGGGAGTGTTTTCCGTGTTGGTAGATGTTTTTGGACTTCTTGGATGGTCGTCCGGGCTGCGCCGGGGATTTTGTTGGTTTGTTCATCCAGCTCTATTGGTTGCTAGGGATTTTTTGTTTTTGGTGGTCATCCGATCCTTGCTGGTTGGTCGAATGAATCTTAGTTTTGTTCGACTCTTGTTTGGTAGTCGACAAATTTTGTTTGGTTGATGTGGTGGCTTATCCCTGCCTTTTTCTCGCGGTTTGAACTCTTTTTTCTCGCGATTTTGGATTTCGGCTTTTTCTTGAGCATATGTCTTTTTCCTTTTAAGTTTTTTTTTGTTACGCTGACTTTTGTAAGAGAAGGCAAAAAATGCATGGAATAAAATTTTATTCATGGAAATTTTATTACAACAGCTTTTTATTTTAGGCAAATGCAGGACCTAAGGGCTATCATCAGGGGAATCAGAGTAAGGAAACCCCTTGTACATATGATAGCGGAAATCTATTTGCTCTTGGATTTCATCACGGAAATCCTCTTGGAATGTCGTCCATTCCTGCTGCATCCTCTGCTGCTCCTGGTAGATCTCGTCTTGGCGAGCTTGGAAGGCCTGTTGGCGAGCATCCTGGGCCTGCTGCCACTGGGTCTGCTGCTCTCGCCACACCGCTATTTGGCTGCACTGCTGGCTCAGATCATTCATGTGTTGGTGCATGCTAGCAAAGTCGTCCGTGTACGGTGGTGGTTGCTGCTGCTGCTGTTGTTGCTGCTGGGGGCCGGGAGATGTGGGCATATCCTGCATCGCCACTAGCCCCTGGATGTCCAGCTCGAAGTCCAGGGAGGGGTGCAGGGCGAACTGGTGTCCCCGACGTATCAGCATTCCCATGCTGACCAGCATTGGCCCATTGATGGGCTTGGGTCGGAGGTTGCGGGCCAGCTCTTCCCGGCCAGGGCACCCCATTCTCTCTGCCAGAGGGGTGATGAGGGGAGCTACAAGGATGGCCCCCGTGGATCTACTCCCGAAGTCCTTAAGAGCCCTCAGGAGGAAGTATCCGGGGTTGCAGCGCCGCCTCTGGTGCATGCAGTAGAGGACGAAAAGATCAAGGAGGGAAATCTTACCCTGGCTCTCCTTCCTTCCATGGATTGTGCCTGCCAGCAGCTTGTGGCAAATGCGGAGCGCCGGTTGCAGTGCGGAGCCTCTCATTAAAGTGGGCAGTGTGGTTGCTCCTGTGAGGTCATGCCACATGTCTGCGAAGGTGAGGTTGGCGGGCCGAGAGCAGATGGCCTCTCGGTATTCCCGAGTCAGTGCTTCCTCGGGCCGGATGAATCTAATGGACACATTGAATTCCTCCAGGGTGGTGGTGTGGTATTGCCCACCCATGAAATAATTGACCATCTTGGTGGGCTGCATGCCCGAGGCCATAGAGGGGATCTCGATGAGGGAGACGGAGGGCAGGAATTCTTGTACCGCTTGGGGGTACACATATATGGGTGGGGGTTGTAGTAAAAAGCCCCACCCAATGCTGTCGATGTGGGCTCTGACGTCTTCTTCCCATCCAAATTCGGCCAAAACGCCGAAGTCCAGTGTCAGCATGGAGTGCCACTGGTAGTTCCTGATGTTGTCCAGGCGGGCCTGGTGCTGTGGCGACAACTGGGAAGGGTCTGAGGGTGGCGGTGGTGCCAAGCTGCTAGCACCAGCGGTGCCCCTTCTCTTCCTGGAGGCACTTCTGCTGAACATCTTGAGCAGGGAAGGCTTGGAGGAGTAGAATGGGAGTTTTGGAGGCTCTGGAGGCTTAGGAGGCAAGGAGAGTTGTGAGGAAACCCATCCAGGCGCGCCCCCTTATATAGGGAATTTTTTCAGATCGAGACCGCCGTCTGGGAAGTCGAGACGGCGGTCTCGTTTGGGTTGCTGGTCGAGACGGCGGTCTGGAGGTTCCAGACGGCGGTCTCGACTTTGTCCAAGTCGAGATGGCGGTCTGGTTTCTCAAGACGGCGGTCTCGACTTGCAGGGGAATCGAGACGGCGGTCTCGAATTTCTGGTTTTTTTTTTTTTTTTTTTTAATAGGAAATAGGACCAGGTTCAAAAACATTTTATGCAAATGTTTTCATGTTTGATGTCCTATAATGCCTACTTTAATTAGTTTTTTCAGAAGGATTTAACCGATGTGTCTTGTTGTGCCGAAAGCCTTCTGATTCGCCGCGTTTACTTTTGGCTGTACCATGCCGGACCTATTGTGACCGAAGGGTAATTTCTTTCTTTCTTTTCTCCTCTTTCTCTTTTTTCGTTTTTTTTTGTAGAGCACTTTTGCCATGTAGTGTCCCTTTTTCCTTGCTTTAGGGATTCCAATCCTCTTGTTGACTATACGCCTCCATATTCCCAAATTAATTATTAGAATATTGTCGTGAGGGTCAAGAGAAAAGAAGTTAAGGAGGTAAAAATCAATGGTTTGTGTTTTAGAGGGTTGATTTTTATTGATAAAAGGATCTGTAAGAATGGCTGGCGAAGGTTAAGCCTGGGTGTTTAAGCTTTTGTCTAAGCAAACATGTTTTCCTTTCTTCTCTTTCTCTTTTTTTTTTTGTATTTGCGCTCTTTGCTTTCATTTCCATTGCTTTTAAATGGCTAGCTGATTTCCCCAGATCGCCCTTTGGGTTTTCGAACTAGGATACTGTGTTTTGGCCCTAACTTTTGTCTAGGTTCCTTCCTTTGTTAAATTTTGGAGAAAACCTAGCGGACCTTATTTGTAACCCTAACTTTTGCCTAGGCTACCCTTTATTGTTGTCCGGGTGTCCTACCGGGTCGACCCTATCTTTTGCGTAGCCCCCTTAGTGGGTTTCCTACCGGGTAATTTGCCCTTTTCTTTGGCCTTTGGCTTCTCTGGGCTTTTTTCTTTTTTGTGGATTTATTTTTTTGTTCACTGTATTGGCGAAGCATGAATTTCTTTATGGCTTAGGTGAAGTCTTATTTTTGTGTGCTTCTAATCAACTAGTTTGATGGCAATAACAATGGTAAATGTCGATTATTGGATGCGTTTCTTATTCTTCTTTTCTTTCTTTTTTTTTATGTTTACTTAGACAAGGTTTATTTATGTGGTCCAGTCAAAAGTAGAAGGAAGAGAAGCAGATAGAAAGAATCATTCTTTATTAATTAATAAGGGAATATGTGCCCTAAGATGCCCGGGGGTCGGGCTCGCCCCGAGGGATAGTCTCTAACAATCACGAGGTTTACATCCCTTAATCAAAGAAAAAGATTTCCTAATGACTAGAGTGGCTCTTGACGCTTGCACCCCTCCACTTCGGAAAATTTGCTTGAGTGTGCGGAGGGGAGACTTCCCTTTTCTCCTTTCTGTGCGGCCCTTAGTAGGGTTATATCCTAGGCCATACTTGTAAGGATTGTCTTTGAATTCTGGGGGTTCCCTCATGCCTTGGGAATCTGCCCCCAGTCCTTGGCGAGGATGGTAACCGTGTTTCAACATCATGCGGGCTACCTTTGTGTTTCTGGGAAGTCGCTCTATACTGGCAATTTCGAGCGCTTGAAAAGATGTTTCAAGGGCCTCTTCAGCCGCATCCACATAAGGTTGGGTGGACGGTCCACTGATCAGGATATCGTCTTCTGCTTGGATCGTGACCAGTTTGTCACCCACTATGAACTTGACTTTCTGGTGGAGCATCGAAGGTACTGCCTTAACGCCATGGATCCAAGGCCTGCCGAGGAGATAGCTGTATGCTGGAGTAATATCCATTACATGGAAATCGATGTTGAAGGTAGTGGGTCCCACTTGAATTAAAAAATTGATCTCTCCCACTACTTCTCGTTTTGATCCGTCGAAGGCTCGAACGATGGTGCTGCTTGGGCGCAGACGGGTTCCTTGGATAGTCAACTTATCCAGTGTGCACTTGGGCATCACGTTCAGGGACGACCCGTTATCCACAAGAACTTTGGCGATGAGGTATTCCTTGCATTTAACCGAGATATGCAAGGGCTTGTTATGTTTTGGCCCCTCTAGGGGGAGTTCTTCCTCTGTGAAGGTGAGGTGGTCATTTGCCGTGATGTGACCGACGATCCTCTCAACCTTTGGGATATTGTGTGAGGTACATGCGCCTCGCTCAAGACCTTCAGTAGGGCGTTTCTATGCGGTTCCGAGCTCATTATCAAAGATAGCAACGTGATCTTTGCAGGCGTACGGTTGAGCTGGTCAATAATGGAATATTCACTCTGCCTTATAAACTGGAGTAATTCCTCTGTCTCCTCCTTGGATTCTTTATTTTCTTTTTCTTCTTCGGTCTTTTTATTTTTTCTTTTATTTTGGAGGACATTTTCTTGTGTGTCCTTGGGGGAGTAGATTCTTCCACTTCTAGTTGTGCCCCCAATGCCGGCTATGTTTGTTATTTCTTCTTTTATTGGTGAAGATTCCCCATATCTCCATGGGACAGCTTTATTTGACTCGTAAGAGAAGGGACGTGGCATAAATAGTCGCACTGGCGTCCTTGCCCCCTCTTCTTTATTTTTAAGGACCAACGGCCGAGGTTTATTTCCCTCTTGCGATGATTCGACCATTGGGGAGCGCTTTATTAGGAGTGGCTTTCTCTCCATTCTTCTGAGTCGGAAGACGTGTTAGTTAATCCTTCCTTTTTATTATCTTATTTATTAAGCATGAAGGAGGGGAAATTTAATATATGCAAATGAATGTTTATGCATGCAAGTAGACAACTGTTGAATAGGAAAAAGATTTCATTAATTCATTGGAAGGTGTACATTCTCCTATTCTATACTGCGAAGCAACTTTTGGCAAAAGTGGAAAACTTTAAAGAAACCCACAGGCGGTTTTTGATTCCTCTGTAGTTCCCTCTCAGCTTCCCGGACATGGTGAGCGAGCTCCTCGCTTTGCTTGCGGACCGCCTGGCGTATATCTTCACTGTACTGTTGAGCCTCTTTGATCTTCGCCTCTTGATGAACAACCAAGGCTTGTAGTTCATCGAGCTTTTCAACGGCTCGGTTTTTCTCTTGGAGTACTTGACCGTACTGAGCTAGCCCATCTTTCTCCTTAAGGCGTAGCTCAGAGAGACTTTTGGTGAGTCTCCTGTTGGCCTCTCGCTCTTGGTGGATGTCTAACCGAGCCTTGAGGAGCCCTTCCGACAACTCCTTGATCGTTTGAGCCTGCTTAGCTGATTCGGCCTCAAGGTGTGCTGTTTTGGCGGTTACTTCTTGTAGTTGGCTATCCGAACTGGTTTTAGCAATTTTGGATGCTCGGATAGCTTGTTCATTAGCGTCAGCACATTGGTCCTTGAGGCGCTCTATTTCATGATCCTTTTTCTTGCCTTGCCTTTGTAGACCGTCAATCGTGAGGATAGATGCTTGCTCTTTTTCCTCAAGGGCCCGTATCTGGGATCCCATGATCTCTACCCTCTGGGTCAAGGCATTGACTTGTGCCTGCAGTTCTTCGTTGTTGGCGATTGGCACGGGTGTGGTGGATGGTCGAGTCATCCCTCTTTTTCTTCTCCATGCCTCGTAGTCACTGGTGATAGTTACCCGAGCTTTTCCTAGCTCTCTGTCTCCCATGTAGACTGGCCTCTCCCATGCTTTTCTCATGGTTGATGAGTTGATGATCGTGCATGGGTCTCCAAAGAAGCACAGTCCTCCGAGCTCCCCTCAGGAAATAGTAGTTTGAGTCCTCATGAGTTGCCTCATAGCTACTCTAGGTGAGTAGGCTATGCAACCCCTGAGTCCTATCAAGGGTATGTTCGGGTAATCCCCACATCTGATGAGAATGGGGTCGGGTCGGAACCAAGGGCAGACCCAAGATATACTGTTGGCGTCCTTTTGTTCTAACTCATCCCTCCATTCTATAGTCAGGAGTCGTTGGAGGGGGATTTTGGAGAAGCTTCTCAAGGGATCGGAGAATATCCCCATGTGACTGGAGGCGTAAAGATGCGTGATGCTCCACACGTATAGTAATGAAGAGCAGCGACGGAGTGTTCTCCCTTGCTTCGATGGCGTAAATCCACCGAGAGCAAGGTGTCGGCAAGAATAGCAGTGCAAGGGACTCTTCGAGTTCACGTCCCAAGCGAAGAAAGCGTCCATGATGGCTTGATCTATTGTGTCGAGGTGGAAGGGGAACAGGATTGTTCCAAAGATTATCGGTGCCGTGGTTTTGTTGAAGGCAACCCACTCGCCCTCTCGACCAGGTAGGACAGGTGGTCTTCTAACATCGATACTTTCCATCCTCGGGTGTTCCCTCTTCCTATCGTGGTACTCGTCCGAACGGTAGATGGATAAGGGCAGCGACCGGTGCCGCAGGAGTATACGCCTCGTGGCGAACATGGATCCCGCCGATTTGGGCCATTTCAACATAGCTTCATACTCCTCTAAGGTGGGCACCATGTCGAACTGCGGAAATTCAAAGCATCGCAGACTGGAGTTCCAAAAGTGAATCAGTACCCTGAGGAAGACTTGATCGACACTGATCTTTAGGAGGTCCAAAATTCGTCCATAGGACTTTTCAAAATCAGCGCGGACCTCCGGTGACATTGTTTCACTAAGCCGTTCCAGCTTCCCACTATGATTTCGGGGAATATCCACCTTCCCCACTTGTCTACTTGTCCCCTCCATTTTCTAAAATCAAAATGTATGATTTGATGAAGATGATGTTTATTGTATGAATGTGAGTGTTTATTCTTCTATTTATCATGTTTTTCCTTCATGATGTATGGTATATATTTTTTTGAAAGAATAAACTATCTATATGAATGCTTTATGAGTGTAATTTTTGGACCAGGTCTTATTGATGAATTTTGAAAAAATGGATTTTTTATTTATTTTTATTTATTTATTTTTATAGCCTTTTATCTCTTCTGTCGGAACTGCGTGGCTACTTAGCTTACAAAGAACCTGAAACCAGGCTAGCTAAAAGGCAGACTGTCCGAGATAAAATATGGCTTTATGCGAAAGAATATTTATGGCGTCCCTTATCTCTTCTGTCAGAACTGCGTGGCTACTTAGCTTACAAAGAACCTGAAACCAGGCTAGCTAAAAGGCAGACTGTCCGAGATAAGGGTGTTTATTTATGAAAGTATTTTTGTGATTTTTGTTCTGTTGTTTGTTTATGCTATGCAACATACAAATGCAACAATCATATGCACACACAATTTGATCATCCCCGAACAGGCGAGATTTCGTTTTTATCACGAGGTAGGGTTTTCCTGCAAAAAAGTGCATTGGTCGGGGTAGGTTCTAACTGTTCTCACCAGGCTAAGGCCCCCAAGGTGCCCCCATTATAGGGTCCCCACTCTCCAGCTCGTCCAACCATGCTCAGCACTAAGGCCGGAGTCGGTCTTGTTGCCAAAAGAGGAAGGTTATCACCTTGAGTGGTGGTTTCCGATCACACCGGTGGGCACAAGGCCCTAACTGCAGCCGAACCGTACCCGCCACCCACTCCCTATGGTTATCTCACTTGCCCCGGGTATAGAGGGAACTGTAGTGTGCAAGGGTTTGTGTGCAGTTTATATTTCACTCAATTGCGTAAGTATAAACAAGCAACAGTTATTTGAAAGCCAAACAATAAAGCATGTTATAATACAAGGCAGGGTAAAAGCGCTTATTTTCTTGGTTTAATTATTTTTAAGCCAGCCCATCACTAAATGGGATCAACTCTCTAGGCTTCCCCAGTGGAGTCGCCATCTGTCGCCGCCTCCCGAAAAAGGGGCGGTCGGAGCGACGCGATGGTTTTTTCGACCCTCTTGCTTTCGCATTTTTATAGGTGGTTACAACGTCCTTAGGTTGTCCAATAACCGGGCTAACCTAGAGATGAGGTTTTCGAAGAGTGTTCTTGGGTTGTCCGATAACCGGGCTAACCGAAGAACAAGTTTTGAAGGGTTCATGGAGTCGCCACCGATGTTTTTACCGGAAACATCAGAAACGGTGTTAAAAAGGCGTTGGTTTTCGAAAACCAACTTTGGTCATTAGAACCAGAGTTGGGTAAGGGAGTTAGTTACGCGTAAAGGAAGTATTAGTTCCTTTACGACGCCCCTTTCGGGTTCCCTATGACAGGCTGGCTACTTGGGATAAATAATTAAACTAGAAAATTGCGCTTTTACCCTTTTATTGTGCGGTATTTAAAGATTATGACTACATGGCCCTAGCGTTTATTGCATAATTTTAAATGAAAGCGGTAAAATTAGAAAGAGAGAGAGTGCACCTCCAAAGCAAGCTTTTTATATTTCTCTTTAAAGAATGGGTGCTTTTTGGCAACCCTTCACTCTACAACTCTCAGAAACTCCGGAAATGCCTCGGAGGGATTCTAAAGAAGATTTAGAACGCTCAATTTATACCTAGAGACACTCAGAAATTCCGGAAATGCTTCGGAGGGGTTCTAGAGAGAGAAAATCTAGAGAGAAGGGAGAGCTATTGTGCTTGGTGTTAAAATGAGGGGGAGGGAGCCCCTATCTATAGGTTTTCGCACCTGACAGTGGCGAGACCGCCGGTCTCGTCTGACAGGGTCGAGACCGCCGTCTGGACAATCCAGACCGCCGTCTCGACCATGGCAGGGGGGCGAGACCGCCGTTTGGAAAAACCCGACCACCGTCTCGACCTTTGCAGTGGCGAGACCGCCGTCTGGACAAGCGAGACGGTGGTCTCGTCCCTGGCGTGAGGCGAGACGGCGGTCTAGTCCTTCCAGACGGCGGTCACGTCCCTTCAGGGCGAGAAACTTTATTTTTCGGGCCAAAAAACCCTCCTATCCTAATACGGGGGCCTAATAGTCTCTCCTAGTGGCTTGTTAGGCTTCAGCCATCTTCAAATAAGAAGCTTTCTGACTTTATTCTGAGGCCGGGCAAGATTTGGGGTCTACATGGATTAAAGCAGGCTCCTAGACAATGGTATGAGAGGCTAAATAATTTCTTAATTGATCAAGGATACAAACGAGGTGAAGTTGACAAAACCTTATTCATTAAGAAATCTGGATCTGACATTATTCTGGTGCAGGTTTATGTTGATGATATCATTTTTGGTTGTACTAATAATGCCTTGTGTAATAAATTTGTTAAGGAAATGCAAAGTGAATTTGAGATGTTTATGATGGGAGAACTGAATTTCTCCCTTGGTCTCTAGGTTAAGCAATTAAGGAATGGTATTTTCCTAAATCAATCTAAATACTGTAATGAGTTGTTGAAGAAATTTGATATGCATAATTGTAAAGAATCCTCCACACCCATGTCTACTAACTGCTGTCTAGATTTAGATGAAAAAGGGAAATTTGTTGATCAAACTAAATATAGAGGTTTGATTGGATCTCTTCTATATCTGACTGCTAGTAGGCCTGACATTATGCTCAGTGTTTGCCTTTGTTCTAGATTTCAGGCAAATCCAAAGGAATCTCACCCCACTGCTGCTAAAAGGATTCTCAAGTATCTTAAAGGAACCATTAATGTTGGACTATAGTATGCATAAGGTGCCTCTCTTAAACTTGTTGGATTTTCTGATTCTGACTTTGCAAGATGTAGATTGGATAGGAAAAGTACCTCTGGTACATGCTGTCGCCGCCGTCCGTTCCGACGTCCTGGGACATCTCGAACGTTCTGCGAGCGGTCGCGAAAAGATGGTTGAGACTCACGTTTTTTGTAAAAAATATGTTCATTGCTTCCGAGGCGCTCAACGCTGAACTATCCTCTAATAGAAGCAAGGTTTTCGAAAAGGGTTCTTCTGGAGTCGCCACCAATGTTTTGACCATAAACATTGGAAAAGGAGAAAAAGGCATTGATTTTGATAAAAACCAAACTTGGTCATTATAACCAGAGTCGGGTAAGGGAGTTAGTTACGTGTGGGGAAGGTATTAGCACCCAACAACGCCCCTTTCGGGTTCCCTATGACGGATTAATTCATTTAAGTAGAGATTACAAGAAATTACGCTTTTACCCTATTTTATTCGTACAATAAATATGGCTATCTACATGATTTATCTACATTGCATACAGAAAGCAGTAAATAAAGCAATAAAAGGGAAGAGAATTGAGAAGAACCTCCGAAGCAAGCTTTATATTAGAAGTCTTTTACAAAGAGGATGCTTTACGGAAATCCGTCGCTCTACAATGACTCTCCTCACGAATACCGACTCGACTCGACTAAAGTTTTATAGAAGAATCGAATGCTGGAATCTAGTTCCTTAACTGATTGTTACCTATTTAAGGCAATCAGAGAGTTCATTCGAGGTAGGGAGAGAAGAAGACAAGTCTTGGAGTTGTCTGGTGTGTGGAATAGTGCCAAATGAGCTTCCAATTTATAGTTTGCGCTGCCTGCACCCTTGGGACGTGCGTCTGGAGTGGGACGGCCGTCTGGGTTGGGATGGCCGTCCCAAATGCCACTTTTGCACTGACTGGGACCACCTGGGGATCCAGGACTGGCAGTCCCATTTGGGACGGTCGTCCCACTCGACCTTGGGACGGCCGTCTCGACTTGTTTTGGCCAGCTTTCGTGTTCTGGGACCCCCGGGAAGCTTTCCTTTATGTATTCGGACGTCGTTTGATGCAGATAAACGTCCGTTGAAGCTTTATCTTCATATAGGAAGTCTTCTTGGCCTTTTATAGAGATGGCAAGCGAGCCTTGTCTTTGTTGTAGGAAGTCTTTTTAGCCTTTATTGAGACCGTCTGAACTCCGAGTTTGTTGTAGGAGGTCTCCTTGGTTTTTATTAAGAAGCCGGGCAAACTTTATCTTCTTGTGAAGTTTCCCTAGCTTTTATTGAGAGGTCGGGAAAAATTAGGGGTCTACAGCTGCCCCCCCTTCACCTGCCTAGCTAATTTGTTGGCTTGATATGTCAACAAAATTAGTTGGTAGGGGAAGGAGTTAACCCTTTTGCCCGGTCATCCTTCAGATGCTGCTCCTTGCTGATCCTCCAGATGATAAATACTTTGATAGGTACCAACCCCTATCTGGTTTGAGTCTTATTTTGTAAGGCTCTGGTGAGTACTTACCCTCACCCGGTATGAGTCTGCATTTTGCTGGACTCTTGTGGGTACCTACCCCCACTAGGTATGAACCTTGTTCTGCAAGGTTTTTGGTGAGTACCTACCCTCACCCGGTATGAGTTCGCATTTTGCTAAACTCTTGTGGGTACTTACTTCCGAGGTGCTCAACACTGAACTATCCTCTAATAGAAGTAAGGTCTTTGCAACCCATTTTTGGAATGCTTAGGTGAGTATTTTTACTCCACCTAATGCATTCTGCAAAGTTTTGATGAGTACTTACCCTCATCCGGTACAAACCTTGTTTTTAAGGTTTTGGTGGGTACTTACCCCCACCTGGTGCGAATCTGCGTTTTTGCTAGATTCTGATGAGTACTTACCCTCATCCAGTCTGAACCCCGTTCTACAAGGTTCTGATGGGTACTTACCCCCACCCGGTCCGAACCCCGTTCTGCAAGGCTCTGATGGGTACCTACCCCCACCTGGTCCGAATCCCGTTCTGCAAGATTCTGATGGGTACCTACCCCCACCCGATCCGAACCCCATTCTGCAAGGCTCTGATGGGTTCCTACCCCCACCTGGTCCGAACCTCGTTCTGCAAGGCTTTGATGGGTACCTACCCCCACCTGGTCCGAACCCCGTTCTGCAAGGCTCTGATGGGTACCTACCCCCACCCGGTCCGAATCCCGTTCTGCAAGATTTTGATGGGTACCTACCCCCACCCGGTCCGAACCCCGTTCTGCAAGGCTCTGATGGGTACCTACCCCCACCCGGTCCGAATCCCGTTCTGCAAGATTCTTATGGGTACCTACCCCCACCTGGTTCGAATCTCGTTCTGCAAGGCTCTGATGGGTACCTACCCCCACCCGGTCTGAATCCCGTTCTGCAAGATTCTGATGGGTACCTACCCCCACCCGGTCCGAACCCCATTCTGCAAGGCTCTGATGGGTACCTACCCCCACCCGATCCGAACCCCGTTCTGCAAGGTTCTCAGGATGCACTTTTTGGTAGTTAATCCTGTGATTATCTGTTTTTGGAGATATGTTGGCGACTTATTGTTTCTGTTCATGCGCCCATTCCATGGGGAATATTTGATTTGACTTTTCTGTTAGTCATCCGGTTTTACCGGGGATTCTTTGTTTTTGGCTTTTCTGTTTAGCCATCCGGTTTTACCGGGGATTCTTTGTTTTTGGCTTTTCTGTTTAGCCATCCGGTCTTGGTCGGGGATTCTTGATTTTTGGCTCTTTTTAGGCGGGAATCCATTGGGGATTTTGTTGATTTTTGTCAATTTTGCCTCTTGATTAGGCGGATGCTCCACTTGAGGATATTAGTTCTTGATAATACCTCTGAGTAGGCGAATGCTTTTTTTTTTTTTTTTTTTTGAAAGCTTTGTGCTTGTATTGCCTCTTGCATAGGTTGATTTCCCGTTTCTTGGGGATATCGGCTCTTTGCTTGTTTCTGAGTAAGCATAGGCATTCTTGGGAGTGAAGGTTTTGCACTTCGCTGGGGATATTCATATTGGGTGTTCCAGAAGGTTAACTCCCTGAGGATATGAATTTTGTAGTTTGCCTTTGCTGGTAGGCTTACTGGGGAAAAATTTTCTTTTTGCTGATCCACCGGGGGATTGATTTGCCCCCTAGGGATGAATGGAGTTTTCGACTCCTTGTTGGATATTTGTTGTTTTGAGATGGCTTTGCCTATGCTCTTATTCCATTGGGGAATGGGTTTTTGCTTTTTTCTCGCGATTGTGCTTTTCGCAATTTTGGATTCTTGATTGTGTGTGCCCTTTTTCTTTTGTGCACGCAGGCTTTTATTATCTGCTGGGGATGAAGAGGTTTTCTTTTCTTTTTTCCTTTTTAGTGGCCCTGGGGAATTTTGTCGGCCTAGGGGTATGATGGAGTCCTTGGCTCCTGGCTTTGCGAAGCTCTTATTTGAGCTGGAAGATGGAAAAATTTTGTTTTCCTCTTTTTGTCTTTTTGTTTTTGGGATTCATCGAGGAGTCTGTTGGTTTCCTGGGGACCCAAATTTGATGATGGAGTCCTGGCTCCTGGCTTTGTGAAGCTCTTATTTGAGCTGGAAGATGGAATTTTTATTTTCCTCTTTTGTAGATTTTCTGGATATACTCTTCTTAGAGATTTTTATTTGACCTTTTTTGTTGTGGCCTCTGTTGGGGAATGAAAGTTTTTTCTTTTTCTTTCTGTTGTCCCCTGGTGATGTGGAGGATTCGACTCAGTATTTTTTTATGGACTCTTGAGTAGTCCTTATTCTCCTTTGGTGAATGAAGTGGAGATTCTGGATGATTTTGCTTGTTGACTCGTGCGGTGATGTCGGCTGAGTCGTGTGGTAATCTTTGTTTTGCCTTTGGAGTAGGCAAGGATCCTCTTGGGGATGATCGAGCCTTTCCATTGGCTTTTTCATGTTGATGGTTTCCTTCTTTTATTGGTGGAAGGATGTTGATTGAGGCTTCAAATGATTTATGTTTGATGACTCATGTGGTGATGCTGAGTCATGTAATAATTTTTGTGTTGCCTTTGGAGTAGGCAAGGATCCGCTTGGGGATTATCAAGCCTTTCCGTTGGCTTTTTCCATTTTTGATGTACCTTCTTTTATTGGTGTAGAAGGTTGGAGCTACTTTTCTTGAAGCTCTTTATTCTGCTGGAATGGTTTTGATTTCACCTTTTTCTTTCGCGACTTTAATCTTTATCGCGAGTTATTTTGAAATCTGGCTTTTTATCACGTGTGCCTTTTATTTTATAATTTTTTGTACACGTGGGCTTTTGGAATGTAAACAGAAATAACAATGTTTACTCATTACTTTTTTTTTTTTTGTGGTTGTGATACATTCAAAACATTTTCAAATTACTTAGAAAATAAAAAAGAAACTATCTCCTAATCATACGCCTCACGGACTGGAATGGGCGAGATGGTGCTGGCGAAGGTATGCGGCGGAGCGAGCGACGCTGGAATCTTGCTTGGGTCTGGACCAGATTCTCTATCTGTCGGTCAGTCCGGTCCTGCCTCATAGTCGGTGATTAAGCTGCTGGCGTATGAAGCTGGAACTCTCCTTCCATATAGGCGTGCTCGTCGTCTATCCGTCAGTACAAGCCGGCGAAGTCCAGATCATATGACTGCTGCTGCGAGTCTGTAGTCGAAGGGATATCCTGAGGCATGTCGAAATCGCGCATATCTAGCTAAATCGAGATAATGGGGTTTAAGATAAACCCTGATCCCTGTCTACTGAGGATGTTCATATGAACCAACATTCCCCCGCTAATTGGCTTTGGTCGGAGGCTAGCTGGGAGATCTTCTCCGTCAGTACATCCCCAAAATTCCGCTAAAGGGGTGAGAAAGGGAGCTATTATGATGGCTCCTGCTGAGCCGCGGGTTCCATAATCTTTTACGGCTTTCAGGAAGGCACAACCTGGGTTACATCGCAGCCCTTGATGCATACAGTAGACAATGAAGAGGTCGGCCAGTGTTACCTTCCCTTGGCTCTCCTTTCGGTTGTGTATAGTCCCAGCTAGCAATTTGTGGCATATGCAAAGCGGGGGAGGGAAAGTTGTGCCCTTCAGGTTCGATGGCAGAGTGTGTGCTCCAGTGATCTCTCTCCACATGCTAGTGGTGGTGAGAGTAGTAGGCCTTTCCAGATACGCGGACCGATATTCTGGTGTTCTCGTATCTGCTCTTTGACATTAAAGTCATCTAGAGCAGTGGTCCGGTAGGCTCCATCCATCCAGTAGGAGATGGCCTGAGTTGGTGGCACTCCGGGAATTGCAGACGGCATTTCCACCATGTTGACGGAAGCAAGAAACTCTAGCGTAGCAGTGCGATGGATCCGAGTAGGTGGCTCTCGGAGCAGAAAGTCCCATTCTATGTTTTGGATGAACCTTCTGACATCTTGTTCCCAGCCAAACGTGGCTAGGATTTCAAAATCCAGTCGCAGTGTAGGATACCAGGCATATTGTTGGATATTTGCCAGTCGCTGTTGATGCGATTCTGCTAGTAGAGTGCTGGTAGTAGGAGTTCCTCTAACAGGGTTTCTAGTGCGTTTTCTCCGAGATGAAGCTTCTCCATGCTCCATTGTATATAGTACTCACTTAAGAATGCTTAGGAGTGTGTAAAAAGGGAAGAGAAACAAGGTGAAATGCTTGGAATGGGGTACCAAAGGCCAAATCCGCGCACAGCATAAATAGGGGATGCCAGGGGATTTGGGACGGCCGTCTGGGTTGGGACGGCCGTCCCAACTGAAAATTTTCTTCATGTGGCATCAGCTGAGAAGTGAGACGGCCGTCCCACCTGGGACGCGCGTCTCAACTGAAAATAGGGTTTTGGGACGGCCGTCTGGACTTTGGGACGGCCGTCCCGAGCTTCCTGAGTGGGTTTTTGATTTTTTTGAGTTAATTTTCATGTTTTTTGATGAAACTGAAGATAGGGATCTCTTCATTTATGCTTTAATGCATGTAATGCTTCATGATATGCATCCTAGGATCTATTTCAGTTAATATTTCGAAAGTTTTAACTGATGTGCTTTGACTCGGGGCGCATTCTTGCTGTTGTGCCTTTATGTCATCTTGTTTCTTGATCAACAAGCTAAGCTGTACTGATTTGCCGTCATGGACCTTTCTTGTTATAGTCGAAGAACAATTCATCTGTTCGTAGGGTAACTGCCATATCAATGCCCTCCTTCCTTTCCTTAGGGATTTCGACCTTCCTATTGATCACTATGTTACCACATTCCCCTTTATTACTTGAATGCTTTATAGTGAAATGGTCAAGAGAAGAGAAAGAAAAGGATTTACAACAAAAGCTTGTGTTTTAGAGGGATTCTTTTTGTAGTAGAGGTTTTTGTAAGAATGGCTGGCCAAGGTTGGTCGGTGTTTTAGGCTAGTTTAGATAAATGTTTTATTCTTATGATGTGGCGTCGTTGTTTACTGATTTATAGCGCCTTTTTGTGATTGACTACCTTCCCTAGTCCGCCCTTTCGGGTTTTCAGCCTAGGATGCTGTGCTTTTTGTCCTAACTTTTGTCTAGGTTTCCTTTTTGTATTTATTTTTTAGGAATACCTAGCGGACTTTTCATAACCCTAACTTTTGCCCAGGCTACCCTTTATTATTGTTCGGGTCTCTGCTAGGGTTTACCCTAACTTTTGCACAGCCCCCTTTGTGGGTTTCCTGCCGGGTATTTTGCCCTTTTATTTTCTTGTCTTGGCCTTTGGCCTTGACGGGCTCTCCTTTTTTTTGTATATGTATATTTTTTGCACAACATTATCGAAACTTGACTTTATTGAGATAAATTTTATCAGTGTTTCTAGTTAATCAATCGTATTTGATTTTGCTTTATGACGCGTTGCTTGTTCTGACGCAATTTGGAATAAAACGTTTATCTAAACCTTGTTTATTAAAATGGGGTATAGATACATTTAGTAAGAAAAGAAGCAGATAGTAAGAATAGCATTCTTTTGTAATTTCAGGGAAATGTGTGCCCTAAAGATGCTCGGGGGACGGGCATACCCCGAGGAGTGATCTCTAATAGTCACTAGGTTTACATCCCTTAGAATTAGAAGAAGGACACCTAATGACTAACGCTACTCTTTGCGCTAATACCCCTCCTTTTCGGAATATTGTCTTTGAGGGGTAAGACTTCCCTGTTTTCCGTATGGTTTGATCTTTTGTGGGGTCGTACCCTAAACCATACTTTAGAGGATTATCTTCGAAATCTGGTGGCTCTTTTATTCCTTGAGCATTCTTTCCGAGCCCCTGTCCTGAGCGATATCCATATCTTTTCATCATATGGGCCACCTTTGTATTACCAGGGAGTCTTTCTATGTTGGCAATTTCAAGCGCTTGAAAAGACGTTTCAAGAGCCTCTTCAGCCGCATCCACATATGGTTGGACAGACGGTTTGCTAATCAGAAAGTCTTCTTCAGCTTGAACTGTGACGAGTTTATCATTTGTCACAAACTTGACTTTTTGGTGGAGCGTTGAAGGTATTGCCTTAGCGCTATGAATCCAAGGTCTACCAAGGAGACAACTATATGTCGGCGTGATATTCATCACATGGAAGTCTATATTGAAGATAGTAGGGCCGATTTGGATTGGTAGACTAATCTCTCCTACTACTTCACGTCTTGATCCGTCAAAGGCTCGAACAACTATATTACTCGGGCGCATGTGGGTTCCTTGCACTATTATCTTGTCGAGTGTGCTTTTAGGCATGACGTTTAAGGATGACCCATTATCCACAAGAACTTTGGAAATGAGATATTCTTTGCATTTGACAGAGATATGCAAAGGCTTATTATGATTTGACCCTTCCAAAGGGAATTCTTCATTGGTGAAGGTAAGATGATTATTGGCTGTAATATTACCAATAATTCCTTCAAACTTGTCTTGGGATATTGCATGCGGAACGAATGATTCATTCAAAACCTTTAACAATGCGTTTCGATGCTTGTTCAGAACTCATGATGAGTGATAACAAAGTTATCTTTCTTTGAGTACGATTGAGTTGATCGATGATGGAGTACTCACTTTGTCTTATGTCTTGGAGTAACTCATTTGTCTCCTCCTTGGATTCCTTTTCTTCTTCGGCTTTATTTTTCATTTTATCTTTAGGAATATTATCTTGTAATTCCTTGGGGGAATATATTCTTCCACTTCTTGTCATGCCCCCAATACTGGCTATGTTGGAGATATCTTGATTGATTGACGATTCTTCGAGTATCTCCAAGGTACAACTTTATTTGATTCATAAGGGAAAGGACGTGGTACGAATAAGCGTAAAGGCGTTATTGCTTCTTCCCTTTTAGTGTTTGGAATGATTAACGGTGCTTGTTTGTTATTATCTTCGAGTTTATCGACCGTCGTAGAGATTTTGATGACGAAAGGCTTCTTTTCCATTTTTCGATTTGTGGAAAGCACATCGGTTAATCCTTTCTTTTTATTATCTTTGTTATTAAAATGAGGAGGGATGTATGAATGTATGCAATTTATGAATGCAATAGACAATTTAAGGAAAAGAAATCCTTTTATTAGAAAGTGTAAATCCTTCTATACAATGCTTTGAAGCAAATGTTGACAAAAGCGAAAAAGCTTGAAGAATCCTATAGGTAAATTAGGCTTTCTTCGTAATTCATCTTCAGTTGTTATCACGTGATTTACGAGCATCTTGATTTGCTCGAGATACCGCTCGGCTCATATCTTCACTATATCGACGAGCCTCTTTTATCTTCTCTTCTTGATGAACGATCAAGGCATGTTGCTTGATCGAGACCTCTCTATTATTCGGTCCTTTTCACGAAGTAATTGACCATCCTGAGCTAATCCATCTTTTTCTTTCTCATGTAGCTCCTCTAGGTCTACTCTGTATTTCTCAGCGGTTTCCCACCACTTCGTGCTTCGGACCGAGTATTTGCTAGGTCATCTTGTATTAACTTGATCGTTCTTGCACGTTACGCAAGCGTGCTCTCAAGATGTGCTATTTCGTCATTCATGTCCGGAACGAGACTATCTTGCTCAAGCCTCGGAATCTTCAATGCTTGTTTAGTCTCTTCACGATAATCGGCACAATCATTTTTAAGACGCTCTATTTCATGGTCCTTCTTTCTACATTGCCTTTTTAGACCATCTATTATAAGAGTTGATTCTTGTTCTTTTTCTTCAAAAGCCCTCGGCTGAGCTTCCATGACTTCAACCCTCTTGTTTAAGGCATTAACCTGCAATTGTAGCTCTTCACCGACTAACGTTGTAGTGAATGCAGCGAGATGGTTGGGGTATCCCTCTATTTTTCCTCCATTCTTCATATTCATGGGATGCGAGATACTGAACCTTTCAGAGTTCTTTATCTCCCATGTAGACTGGTCTTTCCCATGCTTTCCGGACAGCAGATACTTCTTTAAAGCTATGGGAATAATGGCATAGACTCGGCCCTCCGAGCTCCTCTTGAGTTGGCGCGGTGCGGGTTCTCATAAGTTGTCTCATAGCCATCTTAGGAGAGTAGGCTATACAACCCCTGAGGCCTAGTAATGGTATGCTCAGGTAATCTCCACATCGTACAAGAATATAACCGGGTCGGAACCAAGGGCAAACCCATGATACGTGCTCTATGTTCCAGCTTTCTAACTCGGTTTTCCATTCTAGCACTTGACGATGCTGAAGAGGGATTTTTGAAAAACTCCTTAAAGGATCAGGAAATACGCCCATATGGCTTGATGCGTAGAAATGAGTAATACCCCACACGTATAGTAGTGAAGTGCAGCATCTAAGTGTTTTTCCCTGTTTCTGTCGATAGAATTCTACTGAAAGCAGGGTGTCAGCAAGGATTGCAGGTATAGGACTCTTCGAGTATACATCCCAGGCAAAGAATGCATCCATTGCAGCATGATCCACGATGTTCACATGGAATGGGAACAATATGATTCCGAACATTGCTAATGCTAGAGTTTTATTGAATGTAGACCAGTCCTTCTTTTCAGCCAAAGAGACTAAATGGTCTTCTATTATAGCCATTTTCCAACCTCGGATATTCCCTTTCCCCTCTAGGGTGGATTGATGAGGAGGCAGTCGTATGATAGTAGCAACCTTACTCACGGCTGTATATACTCCTGAGCAAACATAGACCCCAACTGACTGAGGCCATCTGACCATGAGTTCATATTCTTCTAAGGTTGGTACCAAGTCAAACTGCGAGAACTCAAAGCAGTGTAAATCGGGACTCCAGAAGTGGACCAATGCTCTAACAAATATTGGATCAATGCTGATTTTCAGGAGGTCAAGAATTCTTCCGTAAGATTTCTCAAAACTAGCATAGACCTCCGGCGGCATATATGTACACAAATGCCTTAACTTCTCTACACGGCATAGAAGGATCTCCACTTTCTTTAGTTGTCTATTACCGGATCCCTCCATTATCTAGCAAAAGTGAAAATGCATGATATGAGGATGAGTTTTTGTAAATGCATGTATGCAAGTGTTTGTTTTTCTAAGTATTATCATGTTTTATTCCTAATATGATGCATGATAGTACTTGGTTTTTCTTGAAAAGAAAACTTATTTATATGAATGTTTATGGATTTTAATGAAGAGAGTCCTATTTTCTTCTCTTTTTATTTTTATGAACAAAAGGTGGTGTGAATTGTAAGGCTTTTTGCTAAGAATTTTTTATTTTGTAACAAAGGTATTTTTATGACTTTAATTTGTTTTTATATTTTTTATGACCCTTTTATCTCTTACGTCGGTCAACGTGGCTACTTAGCTTACAAAGAACACTGAAACCAGGCTAGCTTAGCGAAGGCTGTCCGAGATAAAGGTCTTTTATCTTATCACTTTTTGTGATTTTTAGGGTTTTTCATTTTTTTGTTTGTTGTATGATTACCCTATGCTAATGCATCAATACAAATGCGGCAAACGTATGCACACACAATTCATACATCCACGAGCGAGCCACGCTTATTTAATCACGAGGTAGGGTTTTCCTGCAGAAACGTGCTTGGTTTAGGCGGTTCTAACTGTTCTCACCAAGGCCAAAGGTCCCCAAGGTGCCCCCATTATAGGGACCTCTCAATCTCTCGATCCTCGGGTCATGCACGGAACTCCGTGTCGACATCCTTAGACCAACAGAAGAGAGTTATCACCTTGAGTTGGTGGTTTCGACAACGGTTGTAGCCCGTGTGCCAACAAGTCGGTCGTATCCGCCACCCACTCCCTATAGGTATTCACTCTTGCCCCGGGTATAGAGGGACTGTTGTGTGCAAGGGTTTTTGTGTACAATTTGTATTTCAAACAATTTGCGAAGTAATCATACAACAATTATTAAAGCCATACAATAAAACATACGAGAAAAGGGTAAAGGCGTAATTTCAAATCTTTACTTAGTTTGAATTTATCCAGTCACTAAATGGGATCAACTCTCTAGCTTCCCCAGTGGAGTCGCCATCTGTCGCCGCCGTCCGTTCGACGATCTCGGGACATCTCGAACGTTCTGCGAGCGGTCGCGAAAAGATGGTTGAGACTCGCGTTTTTGTAAAAAATATGTTCATTGCTTAGAGGCGCTCAACGCTGAACTATCCTCTAATAGAAGCAAGGTTTTCGAAAAGGGTTCTTCAGAGTCGCCACCAATGTTTTGACCATAAACATTGGAAAAGGAGAAAAAGGCATTGATTTTGATAAAAACCAAACTTGGCCATTATAACCGAGTCGGGTAAGGGAGTTAGTTACGTGTGGGGAAGGTATTAGCACCCCACAACGCCCCTTTCGGGTTCCTATGACGGATTAATTCATTTAAGTAGAGATTACAAGAAATTACGCTTTTACCCTATTTTATTCGTACAATAAATATGGCTATCTACATGATTTATCTATATTGCATACGAAGCGATAAATAAAGCAATAAAAGGGAAGAGAATTGAGAAGAACCTCCGAAGCAAGCTTTATATTAGAAGTCTTTTACAAAGAGGATGCTTTACGGCAATCCTTCGCTCTACAATGACTCTCCTCACGAATACGAGACTCGACTCGACTAAAGTTTTATAGAAGAATCGAATGCTTGGAATCTAGTTCCTTAAGCGATTGTTACCTATTTAAGGCAATCGGAGAGTTCATTCGAGGTAGGGAGAGAAGAAGACAAGTCTTGGAGTTGTGCGGGTGTGTGGAATAGTGCCAAATGAGCTTCCAATTTATAGTTTTCGTTGCCTGCACCCTTGGGACGCGCGTGCGGAGTGGGACGGCCGTGCGGGTTGGGATGGCCGTCCCAAATGCCACTTTTGCACTGGCCGGGACCACATGGGGATCCGGGACCGGCGAGTCCCATTTGGGACGGCCGTCCCACTTGGCCGAGGAAGGTTGGGACGGCCGTCTCGACCTTGGGACGGCCGATCTCGACTGTTTTGGCCGGCTTTCGTGTTCGGGACCCCGGAAGCTTTCCTTTGTGTATTCGGACGTCGTTTGATGCAGATAAACGTCCATTGAAGCTTTATCTTCATATAGGAAGTCTTCTTGGCCTTTTATAGAGATGGCAGGCGAGCCTTGTCTTTGTTGTAGGAAGTCTTTTTAGCCTTTATTGAGACCGTCTGAACTCCGAGTTTGTTGTAGGAGGTCTCCTTGGTTTTTATTAAGAAGCCGGGCAAACTTTATCTTCTTGTGAAGTTTCCCTAGCTTTTATTGAGAGGCCGGGCAAAATTAGGGGTCTACACATGCCATGTACTGGGAAGCAGTCTCATATCATGGCACAACAAAAAACAAGCATGTGTAGCTCTTTCAACTACAGAAGCTGAATACATTGCAGCTGGGAGTTGTTATGCTCAGAGTATCTACCTTAAACAACAATTGAAAGATTATGGGGTGTTTCTCAACACGGTACCTCTGGTTTGTGATAATACTAGTGCAATCAATCTAACTAAAAATCCTATTCAACACTCTAGAACTAAGCATATTGAAATTAGACATCACTTTATTAGAGAACATGTATCTAGGGGTGATTGTGAAATTTTATTCATTGATACTGAGAAACAATTAGCTGACTTGTTCACCAAACCACTACCTAGAGATAGACTTAACATGCTTAGAACTGAATTATAAATTTTGGATCTATCTAGTATTGTATAATTGATTCTTTATTATGGTTTTGTGCTTTTTAACTGGTTGATAATATGTTCAATCAATTAGTTGTCTGAAAATTTTGAAATATTTTTCAAACTATGTGTTTTAATCGATTGAAATTGCGAAATAATTTGTTATTTCCTGATTCTCAATCTCTGTTCATGATCTATTGCCAAATTAATCAATTCAATCTTCGATTCATTTTACTTTTGATAATCTGCGTCTATATCATTAATTGAAAATCAATTGATTTTATTGAAAATCAATTGGTTAATTTTTCTAGGGCTAGTATTGTATGCTTTGCTTCTGATTATTTACTGCAGATTGAGTTAAGTGCCTTTGCAAATACAAACAACTTTAGATACTCTCTTAAATGTAATGGTTATCCAATAAACGCTGAAAGACTATGATTGGAAATCAGATGTGAAGAAATGCAGGTAATCGAGTGTTGCAGTACCCATTGTTCTCTCTCTCTGTCTTTTCCAACTCTGACACAAGAAATAGAACTGAGGTAATTTACTAAAAGAAAAATTTGACTATTCAAAGTAGATGAAGAGTCCGGTTTCTCTCATTCCTTTTAGTATGCATTAGTTGATTCTAAAATCTTGTATTCTCTCTTGGAAAAATATTCTCTCTTTTTTGTATTCGGTTCACCTCTGAAACATCATGTTCAAGCGCACCAAATCTGGAAGGAGGAAGTTCAGCAGAGCAGAATCCTCAGCTGCTGTCCAAGAAACATCAGGAGGAGGGCGCATTGAAACCTGGTTCAATGGGAATCAAGAGAAGATGGGGTTATTCATTCACGAAATGAGCAGAAAACAGATTAATATTCCCAAGGTTCTAAAATTGTCGTGGTTGGACGTTGAAGGGTTCAAAGGGATTCGAAAGCTGCTGCAACACCAGAAACTTCAGAAGTTCCTAGGGCTCAATGGTAGAATCTATCCTGACCTTATCAAAGTTTTCTTTACTAACCTGTCATTTGAAGGTTCTACACTCAAAACTCAAGTTAAAGGAGTGGAAATTGAGATTACTCCCACTGTCTGGAAAAATGTTGTTGAACTCAAGGATGAAGGGGTAAAAGTCACTAAAGGGTATACCTCTGATGTAGAAGAATTCAACAAAGTCCAATATTTTCGTTCTTGTTTGAGAAATAAGCGTGACTCTATGAGTTCCTTCAACACTGGGAAGCTTAACTTTGAAGAAAGAGTACTTGCATTCATAGTGGCCTAGCAGCTTACTCCCAGGGGGAGCAATCATGCAGTACTGAATGAAGGTGACTTGGTACTGATGTATTGTATCCACCACGGAATCAGAGTAAACTGGGTATTTGTTATCAAGGACCATATGATCAAAGCAAAAAGGCTAAGTGATTTTAGGTATCCCTATGCTATCTTAATTTCTAAATTTCTAACTCATTTTGGTGTTGACTTAGAAGGAGAACTGTCTGAAATTGTTCGCCCCACAAATGAGATTAACAACTCCATCCTTCATAAAATGGGATTCATTAAGATTGATGGTGATTGGATTTCAAAAGAAGAAGCTAGGAGAGAAGAAGAAGAAGAAGAGGAAGACGATGAGAATACTGGTAATCCAAGTTCTACTGAAGCAAGATAAACAGACCCTATGGAAGATGTTATGGCTCAGCAGTCTCCATTGGAAATGATTCCTTATGTGGCACCACCTGACCGTGGCACACCTCTTTCACATTTTGAAAGGACTATGCTGCATCAAATGAATGAAATTCAAACAAATCAAAGGAGGTACATGGAGATGACATATGCTCTGTAAGCTCGCCAACATCGGCTTTATGAAGACTCCATTGCCAGATTTCAGCACATTGATAATCAACTAGAGGATATCTTCAACAGAATTGGAGACCTCCAATTCAATCAGGGTCCCTGGGATGGTGATGAGTGAAATTTCTTTTTAAATGCTTTCTTTCACTTGTGTTTTTTTTTTGTTTGTTTTAATTTTGGGTACCTGAATGGTACTTATGGCTTGTAATTGAACACTTTTGATGAAGTCAAATAGGGGGAGAAGTATTTGCTTTATACTGACACTACACACACACATCACAAAATCATATGTCTCTGTTATTATTTCTTTTACACAGGTGCAGTGGTTATTTGTCTCCATCAAATAGGGGGAGATTGAAGCACTTGTTGGATTTGATGAAGACATATAAAGTTTAGTTTGTGGGTGTGTAGGTAGATAGGCTATAGGTTAAGAATTTAATCTATTGATAATTTCAGTATATCTTGTGATAAGCACCTATAACTGTTGCATTTCATAGAATTTATCTTACTACATGAAAAACCAATCTTTAAGCCTTGAAAGAACAAACTGAGTTTTTCAATCTGTTAAAAAGCGGTTTTAATCAGTTAAAATCACTTAAAATAGGAAATGTATATATACAGCCAATACTTTAATTGATTGAATTGTAAAATCAACAGGTTAAAATGTTCTTGATGATTTTTCATATTAAGGGTTTCACAGTATTAATCTGTTGAATTGATAAATCAATAGATTAAAATGTTCTAGCCATTTTTCATTTCAAGAGTGTCTTAGATTTTTAATCTATTGAAATCAATTTCAATTTGTTGAAACAGAGAGATACCATTTTTCATTTTAAAGTATCTTAGAATTTCAATCTGTTGAAATAAATTTTTATCTGTTGAAACAGAGAGGTATCATTTTTCATTTTTAAGTATCTCAGAATTTCAATCTGTTGAAATATATTTTAATCTGTTGAAACAGATAGCTACCATTTTTCTTCTAACTATTTCAATCCATTAAAAGCTCGAATTAACTGATTGAAAGAGTTTTAAATAAAATCAATCGATTGAAACATTATTTTAAATTGATTGAAACTATCAGTTTCTCTCTTTTTCTCTATAAATACAATTTTGATTTCTCTTCTCAAAACACAATTTTGGAAATCGATTGAAAGCAATCTTGGAGCTCTCATATTCGTGTTTTTCTCTAAGCATTCATACACATTTCATATCATAAGGCGTTTTGATCAAGATTGTTGAAAGATCTTCAAGAGAGAAAGTTCTGAGTTAGAAAAATTTCTTCTGGACTTCTATATTGTAAAAGCTGCAGTCCAGATTTATTCTTTTCATATACTTGTACGAATTCTAATTGTGTAGATTGGGTTTGAATTTGCACTGGTTACAGTAACTGGGTTTGGTTGCTGGGTAGTTTTTCAAGAATCTATCTTGTGGTGTTGTAAGGTAGTTCTTGGGGTAGATTGGTGTATATCTACTGGTTTGTATTTTCACTTGGTATTAGTGGAACTTGGTAGATTTGTCAAGATTTGGATGTAGCTCTTGGGAAGAGTGAACTAGTATAAACTCTTGTGTTGTATTTCTGATTTTATCTCTTTTCATTTTTGGTTTATATTCTTGCTTTGTTTAAAACCAAATCTGCCTAATAAAGATTGGATAAAGATTAATCATTCTTCCACAAAGAAAGAGTGTTTTTCGAAAAAGATTTCTAAAGTTCAATTCACCCTCCTCTTGAACTCAACCATTAATTCTTACAGAACTCCCTTTAGAAGGGTTAAACCATAACAAGCCCTTGCATATTTCGGTCAAATGCAAGGAATATCTCATTTCCAAAGTTCTTGTGGATAATGGGTCATCCTTAAACGTTATGCCTAAATGCACACTTGACAAGATAACAGTGCAAGGAACCCACATGCGCCCAAGTGATGAGCCATTATTTTCCCGCATTTTCTTATCTTTATGTACTTATCTTAATTGGTGCATTGTGTTTAATTGTCTATTATTAGTGCATTTTCATTGATTGGGCTTCATTGGGCCATTATTCCAAAATTTGCTTAATTTAGCATTAATTGGTCTAATTTTCGTTTCTAATTTTTTTAGGTATTTTTGGTGAAACAATTTTGAAGTATGGACATTAATATTGAGATGAAGAGAGTTTCCACATCATTGCCATGTCAGTTGCCACGTCACCTACCATGTCACTGCCACATCACCTGTCATGTCAGCTGCTATTTCCACATCATATTAATGATTGCCACATCAACTAGGGTTTGTTTGATGTGTAATCCCGAATGGGCCAGCTTGGGCCCATTCCTAGGGGAATCTAGGGTTAGGGTAGGCTGGTATTTTTAGAGGAGCAATAGGAGGAGGAGGCAGGCAACCACTGTAGTTCTGTTTCACGTTTTTTTTCATGCTGGTTTTCTCTGCATTTTAATTTGGACTACTCAAGGCTCATTAAAAGTTTTGGTTCAATTTCGTTTTCTGCTACCATGAAACCACCACACAGCCGCCTTTCATCTTTTGTAATTTATATTCAAGTTTGTTTACTCTTCTGTCATTATTTTTAAATTCTTGTTTCAATTTTAATTATGTTTCTTCTATTGCGTTTTCAACTTTCCATGGATAGCTAAATCTTTGTATTGATTTTCTGAGAAGAATGCAAGTAGATCTTTGAGGGTTTGTTCTTCAATTGCATTTTGTTTGTTCTCTTAACTCTTCATCTTCTAATCTCAGTGTTGAATTATAATCTTTTTTATGTTTAATAAATCAAAACTAATATCACAATTTGCTTAATTCTGTGTTAGAGATGAGATTATGTGATGTATGCAATGCTTAATTGTATAAGGATAATTTGGGGTTAATCTTCGCTTAGTTGGTTAATTTCAAGTTGGAATAAGGGTTAAGGAAAATTTGGGATTAATCTTTGCTTAGTTGGTTAATTTCGAATTAATTTTGTAATCTAGGATAAGTGACACTGCATTAGAATCAGGAAATCAATTGCATTTTAATCTGTTTTTAATCTGCATTTTTATAATCTGCTTTTGTTCTGTTTCATCTAATATGTAAATTTTAAAAAACTCCCTTTTTTTGTTACTGTTCTAAATTTAAAAATTGATAAGCTTTGATAGAAATTTGTGGTCTTTGGGAGACGACCTAGGAAAGCTTCCTAGTACTACATTTATCTGTTTTAATTATTTGACCGAGTACGACATCGATCAAGTAACACAACTGTCCGAGCCTTTGATGGATCAAGGCGTGAAGTAGTAGGGGAGATTAGTCTACCACTCCAAATTGGCCCTACTATTATCAACGTAGACTTCCATGTGATGGATATCACTCCAGCATATAGTTGTATCCTTGGTAGACCTTGGATTCATAGCGCTAAGGCAATACCTTCAATGCTCCACAAGAAAGTCAAGTTTATGACAAATGATAAACTTATCATGGTTCAAGCTGAAGAAGATATTTTGATTAGCAAACCGTCTGTCCAACCATATGTGGATGCAGCTGAAGAGGCTCTTGAAACATCTTTTCAAGCGCTCGAAATTGCCAATATAAAAAGACTTCCCAGTAATACAAAAGTGGCCCATATGATGAAAAGATATGGACATCGCCCAGGATAGGGGCTTGGAAAGTATGTTCAAGGAATAAAAGAGCCACCAGATTTCTAAGATAATCCTTTAAAGTATGGCTTAGGGTACAACCCTACAAAAAATCAAGCTATACAGAAAAAAGGGAAGTCTTCCCCCTCAAAGACGATCTTCCGAAAAGGAGGGGTATTAGCGCAAAAGGTAGCGTTAGTCATTAAGTGTCCTTCTTCTAATTCTAAGGGATGTAAACCCAATGACTATTAGAGATCACTCCTCAGGGTATGCCCGACCCCCGAGCATCTCTAGGGTACACATTTCCCCTAAAATTACAAAAGAATGCTACTCTTACTATGTGCTTGTCTTCTTGCTAAATATGTCTATACCCCATCTTAATTAAACAATGTTTAGATAGACGTTTTGTTCCAAAATGCGTCAAAACAATCAAAGCGTCATAAACAAAACAAAGTCAAATATGATTGATTAACTAGAAACACAAATAAGATTTATCTTAATAAAATCATGTTTCGACAATGTTGTGTAAAAAAAAAAAATTATTGTTAAACAAAGCCTGTCAAGGCCAAAGGCCGAGACAAAAGAATAAAAGGGTAAAATACTCGGCAGGAAACCCACAAAGGGGGTTGCGCAAAAGTTAGGGTAAACCCGATAGGAGACCCGAACAATAATAAAGGGTAGCCTGGGCAAAAGTTAGGGTTACGAAAAAAGTCCACTAGGTATTCCTAAAAATAATACAAAGGGGAACCTAGACAAAAGTTAGGACATAGCACAACATCCTAGACTGAAAACCCGAAAGGGCGGGCTAGGAAAGTTAATCAATCACAAATAGGCGCCACAAAACAATGAATGAAGACGCCACATCATAAGAACAAAACGTTTGTTTAAACTACCCTAAAACACCGACCAACCCCGGCTAGCCATTCTTACAGAAACTACTATTACAAAAAATCCCGCTAAAACACAAGCCCTTGTTATAAATCCCTTTTCTTTCTCTTCTCTTGACCATTTCACTATAAAGCATTCAGGTAATAAAGGGGGAATGTGGAAACATAGTGATCAATAGGAGGATTGAAATCCCTAAGAAAAAGAAGAGGGGCATTGACATGGCAGCTGCTCTGCGTCCAAAATATTACTCTTCGGTTATAGTAAGAAAATCTGATATGGCAAATCAGTACAGTTAAGCTTGTTGATTGAAAAACATGATGATAAAGAGGTACTACACCAAGAGCGTGCCCGAAGTCAAAGCGCATCAGTTAACTCTTTTGAAATATTAATTGAAATAAATCATAGGACGCATATCGTAAAACATTACATGCATTAAAACATTAATGAATTGAGTCTTATCTTCTTTCTCATCAAAAACATGAAAAACACACTTAAAAAGTTCGAGAGAGCCGTCCCAGAGGTCGAGACGGCCGTCCCAATTGAAAAATTCAAGTGAGACGCACGTCGTACATCTGAGACGCACATCTCAAGCCAAAATTTTGAATGGGATAGCCGTCCCAATTCTCAGACGGTCGTCCCAAGGTTTCCGTTGGTCTGAGACGACCGTCCCAAATCCCAGACGGCTATCTCGACCTTCCAAACCTCTCCTATAAATATGGGGCGCGGATCCTTGCATTTGCATCCCATTCCAAGCATTCCATCTTGTTTCCTTCCCCTTTATACGCATTCCTAGCATTCTTGAGTAAGTTAGGCACAAAATGGAGCATGGAACGCCTTCATCTAGGAGGAAACGCACTCGAGCCTCCACTAGAGGAGCTCCCATCATCAACACTCAGCTGGTAGAGTCACATCAACTGAGGCTGGCAAACATCCAACAACATTCCTGGCACCCTATGCTATGCTTGGATTTTGAAATCCTAACTACCTTTGGTTGGGATCAAGATGTCAGAAAGTATATCCAGAATATAGGATGGGATTTTCTACTCCGTGAGCCACCCTCTCGAATTCACCACACCGCCACTCTGGAATTCCTTGCCTCCGTCACTATGGTGGAGATGCCGTCTATGATCCCCGGAGTGCCCCCTACTCAAGCTGTCTCCTATTTGATGGATGGGGCATACCGAACCACTATGCTGGATGACTTCAACGTCATAATGGGTTTCTGCCAGCAAGCAAGTATAAGGACACCAGAATATAGGTCCGCATACTATGAGAAACCCACTGCTCTCACTACCAGCAATATGTGGGAAGCCATCATTGGGGCACAACACCTGTCGTCGCATCTGAAGCGCGCAACTTTTCCTCCTCTTCTTTGCATATGCCACAAACTGCTGGATGGGACCATACATAGCCGGAAAGAAAGCCAAGGAAAGGTGACGTTGGCTAATCTCTTTATTATCTATTTCATGCATCAAGGGCATCGATGTAACCCAAGCTACACCTTCCTGAAAGCCTTAAAGGATTTTGGAACTCGTGGCTCAGTAGGAGCCATCATGATGGCTCCTTTCCTCACTCCTTTAGTTGAATATTGGGGATGTTCTGATGGAGAAGATATCCCGGTGAGCCTCCAACCAGAACCAATTAATGGGGCAATGCTGGCCACATGAACATCCTTAGTCGACAAGGATCCGGGTTCGTTTTACACCCTATGATCTCAATTTTGTTAGATATCCATGATTTCGGTATGCCACAGGATATCCCCACGACTTCGGAGTCCTAATAGTAATCATATGATCAAGATTTCGCTAGCTTATACCGACGTATGGACGACGAGCACGCTTACATGGAAGGACAATTCCAGTTCTTACGACAACAATTCAGCCAGCTGAATATGAGGCAAGAAAGGACGGACCGCCAAATAGAAAATTTGGTCCAGACCCAGGTAAGGTTCCAGCGCCGCATGCTCCGCCGCATCCCTTCGCCAGCACCATCGTCCCACTCCAGCCTAGAAGCTGATGACTAGGATGTTTCGAGATATTTTTTGTTAGCTAGAATGCTTCAATGTACCAACCAAAAAAAGAAAAAAAAAAGAAAAAAAGGGAAGTAATAAATAAAAAGTTGTTATTTTTGTTTACCCTCCAAAAGCCCATGTGTAAAAAAAAATAATAAAATAAAAAGGCACACGTGATATCTTAAAAAGCCAGATTTCAAATAACTCGCGAGAAAAATTAAATTCGCGAAAGAGAAGGCGAAATCAAAACCACTCCAATAGAATAAAGAGCTTCAAGAAAACCATAGCTCCAACCATTCTCCTTCTACCCCAATAAAAATAAGGTACATCAAAAAAAAAAAAAGGCCAACGGAAAGGCTCGATCATTCCCAAGCGGATCCTTGCCTACTCCAAAGGCAAAACAAAAATTACCCCACAGCTCAGCATCACCACCACATGAGCCATCAAGCATAGTCGTTTTAAGATCCAACCACCATCCTTCCATCCAAGAAAGAGGAAGGCATCAACATAGAAAAGCTAACGGAAAAGCTTGATCACCCCAAACAGATCTTCGCCTATTCCAAAGGAAAAACAAAAAGATTATCTCACGACTCAGCTTCATCACCACATGAGTCAGCGAGCACATTCATCCAAAAGTCTCCACCACATTTTCAAAGGAGAATAAGGACTACACAAAGATCGATCAAAGAAAATACGGAGTCAAAAATCTCCATATCCCCCAAGGGATCAACGAAAAAGAGAAAAGAAAATCTTTCACCCCAGCAAAGGGCACAACAGAAAAAGGCCGAATAAAAATCTCCAAGAGGAACATCTTAGAAAAATCTACAAAAAGAGGAAAACAAGAAAATTCCCATCCTCCAGTTCAATAAGAGCTTCACAAAGCCAGGAGCCAAGACTCCATCATCAAAAAAATCAAATCAAAGTTGGATCCCTAAGAAGCCAACGAACTCCTTGGTGGATCGCGAAAAAAAGAAAAAGAAGAAAATCTTTCATCCCTAGCGGATACCTAAAAAAAGAAGAAAAAGCCTGCGTGCATAAAAGAAATTAAAAAGTAAAAAGGCACACGCATTATCCAAAAGAGATAAAATCGCGAGAAAAAAGGCAAAATAATCAGAAAGCCCATTCTCCAATGGAATAAGAGTATCAGCAAAGCCAGCTCATACCAAACTACATCCAATAAGGAGTCAAAAAATTGCAAATCCTCGGGAAGGCAATCAATTCCCCGATGGATCATCAAAAAGAAAAAACTATCCCTAGTGAGCCTATCAGCAAAGGAAAAATTACAAATCCATATCCTCAAGAAGTTAATTGCCTATAAATATATAGGCAAGACCTGGCAAGCAAAGAGCTAATATCCCCAAGAAAAGGAAATCAACCTATGTAGAGGCAATACAAGCCCAAACATAAAGTTTTCATCATTATTGAAGCATCTGCCTACTTAAGAGGCACAATAGACAAAAATCAAAAATCAAAAATCCCCAGTGGATTCCTGCCTAAATAAGAGGAAACCAACAAATAATCCCCGACAAACAACATGTCGGATGGCTAAACAGAAAAGTCAAAAGCAAAAAATCCTCGGCAAGACCGGATGGCTAAACAAAAAAAGCCGAAAGAATCCCCGGCAAAACCGGATGACTAAAATAGAAAAGTCAAAAACAAAATCAATCACTCCCCACGGATGGGTGCATGATCAGAAACAGTAAGCCGCCAACACATCTCCAAAACCGGATGAGGGTTTATACTCATCAAACACAAGATTGACTACCAAAAAGAGCATCCTGAGAGCCTTGCAGAATGGGGCTCGTCAAGAATCTAGCAAAAGTGGATTCATACCTGGTGGGGGTAGGTACCCACAAGAGCCCTGCAAAACGGGGCTCGTCAAGAGTTTAGCAAAATGCGGACTCAAACCTAGTGGGGGAAAGTACCCACAAGAATCTCGAAAATGCGGATTCATACCTGGTGGTCGTAGGTACCCACAAGAGCTTAGCAAACGCAGGCTCGTACTGTGTGAGGGTATGTACTCACAAAGAGTTTAGCAAACGCGGACTCAAACCTAGTGGGGGAAAGTACCCACAAGAATCTAGCAAATGCGGATTCATACCTGGTGGGGGTAAGTACCCACAAGAGCTTAGCAAACGCAGGCTCGTATCGTGTGAGGGTAAGTACTCACAAAGAGTTTAGCAAACGCGGACTCAAACCTAGTGGGGGAAAGTACCCACAAGAAACTAGCAAATGCGGATTCGTACCGTGTGAGGGTAAGTACCCTCAAGAATCTAGCAAACGCGAATTTGTACCGTGTGAGGGTAAGTACTCACAAGAGCTTAGCAAACGCAGGCTCGTATCGTGTGAGGGTAAGTACTCACAAAGAGTTTAGCAAACGCGGACTCGTACCTGGTGGGGGTAGGTACCCACAAGAGCTTTGCAGAACAGGGCTCGTCAAGAGTTTAGCAAATGCGGACTCGTACCTGGTGGGGGTAAGTACCCACAAGAGCTTGGCAAATGCGGGCTCATACCTAGTGAGGGTTAGTACTCACAAGAATCTAGCAAATGCGGATTCGTACTTGGTGGGGGTAGGTACCCACAAGAGCTTAGCAAATGCGGGCTCGTACCTGGTGAGGGTAAATACTCACAAGAGTTTAGCAAATGCGAAGTCGAACTTGGTGGGGGTTTGTACTCACAAGAGCCTTATAAAAGGAGGTTCGGACCAGATGGGGGTTCATTCTCATCAAACCAGATAGGGGTTGGTACCTATCAAAAATATTTATCATCCAGAGGATTAGCAACTTCAGCAAAGGAGCATCCGAAGGATGACCGGACAAAAAGGTTAACTCCTTCACCTACCAACTAATCTTGTGGACACATTAGGCCAACAGTTAGTTAGGCAGGTGAAGGGGAGGTAGCTGTAAACCCCTGATTTTGCCTGGCCTCTCAATAAAGACCAGAAGAGTTTCTCTCTGAAGGTGGGTAAAGATTCGGTGGACGTCCATCGGCATCAACCGGCTTCCGTTTGAAGAAAGGAAAGCTTACCTGGAGTCCCAGAACACAAAATTTGACCAGAACACTCGAGACAGTCGTCCCAGAAAGCGAGACCGTCGTCCCAAACAAGCGAGACGCACGTTCCAGATGTGAGATGCGCGTCTCAACCCAAAAAACAACTTGAGACAGTCGTCCCAACTTCCAGATGGCCATCCCAAACATTTTAGACCGTTGTCCCTATTTTCTTGGCCCGAGACGGTCGTCCCGAATTTGCTAGCTGAAAAAACTATAAATAGGGACCTTAGATGACGTTTTTTCACACACCTCACTCCTCTCTTCTCTCCCTCTTTCAAATGATCTCTCCGATTGCCTATAAGTTAACAATCGGTTAATGAAGTTTCTTCCAGCATTCGATTCTTCTTAAAGTTTTTGTAGTGTCGGTCCCGTATTCGAGGAGGAGAGTTTGTGTAGTGTAGGGGATTTCCAAAACGAATCCTCATAGTTGAAGAATTGAATAAAAGTTTGCTACGGAGGTTCTTTTCACTTCTCTTCTCTTTTATTGCTTTGTTTACTGCTTTATGTATGCAATAGAAAATAGAATCATGTAAATAGCCATTTTTTAATATTTCGTAATAAAATAGGATAATAGCGTAATTTCTCTTAATCTTTACTTTATGAATTAATTCGTCATAGGAACCCGGAAGGGGCGTTGTGGGGGTGCTAACACCTTCCCAATGCGTAACTAACTCCCTTACCTAACTCTGGTTATAATGGCCAAGTTTGGTTTTTCTTAAAATCAACGCCTTTTTATCCTTTTCCAATGTTTATGGTTAAAACATTGGTGGGGACTCCATAAGAACCTTTTGCAAAAACCTTGCTTTTATTAGAGGATAGTTCAGTTGTTGAGCACCTCGGGAGCAATGATCACATTTTTAAATAAACGCGAGTCTAAACCATCTTTTTGCGACCTCTCGCATAAACGTTCGAGATGTCCCTAGACATCGGAACGGACAGCGGCGACACTTCGGAGGGGCTCTAGGAGAAGAATTTTAAGAAATGATAGAAGGAGAGGTGGAAGAACTATGTGAAATGAAGGGGAGAGCACCCCCCTTTTATAGGGATTCGCGCTTGTCAAGTCGAGATCGCCGTCTCGCCAATCGGGATGACGGTCTCTCCTTTGGCAAATGGCGAGATGGTCGTCTCTCCAATGGGGACGGCGGTATCGATTTGTCAAATGGCGGGAAGACCGTCTCGCCATGGCAAGTGGCGAGACGGCCGTCTCGCCAAATGGGACGACCGTCTCGACTTTGCCAATGGGAAGACGGTGGTCTCGATAGGCGAGACAATGGTCTCGACCCTTCAGGTGCAATTCCTTATTTATTTCGTACAAAAAGCCTTCCTACTCTAATATGTGGCCTAATAGTCTATCCTAGGGACCTTTTAGGACTTTCCCATCTTCGAATTGGAGGTCTTCTGCTCTTTATTTTGAGGTTGAGCAAGATTTGGGGTCTACAGCTGCCCCCCCTTCACCTGACTAGCCGACTGTTGACTCCGTTTTGAGGTGGCCGACCCTCTGGAAAAAAATGTTGTGCGCCTCCAGGATGCTCCTTCTTGCGGCAGCCGACCCTTCAGTTGATGAGTATGAACCCCCATTCGGTTGGTTGTAGCTTCGGGATGCTCCTTCTTGCGGTAGCCAACCCCTTAGCTGACAAGTGGTAGAACCTCAGGATGCTCCTTCTTGCGGTAGCCGACCCTTCGGTTGATGAGTATAAACCCCTCATCTGGATGGTAGTGTTTGCAACCCATCATTTGTAGGACTGGATGAGTATAAACACCTCATTAGGCTAGTATGGTCCACAACGTAGGACCCGTTGCGACTTACTGCTCTGGCTCGTGTGCAGGTCATGCGCAAGTTGATGCGCAAGTTGATGGGTATGAACCCCCTATCTGACAGGTACAGTCCACTTTGTAGGACTGGTGGTGGTGGCGGCTTACTGCTCTAGCTCATGCGCTAGTTGATGTGAGAAATGCTTTTCTGCTTTGATGCTTGTTTTTGGTAGGGTCGGTGAAGTCCTTTGATATACCGTGATGTTTTCGAGTGGGTGGGTGCTTCATTTGGAGGCTTGTTTCTGAGTGCTTCCTGTTTTTAAGCACAGAGCTAATTCCCCTTACATGAATGCTCTTTGTTTTTGTTATTTGTTTGAAACAGTTCTTTATTTTCGATTTCGACAAAGTCATTTTGTGCGACTAGTTGTGTGGATGCCTTAAATGCAATCTATTTTTAGTTGAGGCATCTAGAAAGTGACTGGTATTCTCTTGTTGTTCTCCCGTAATTACTCTGATGGATTCTTATTTTGGTTTAGCCCTGTCTTTTGCCTAGACTTCCCTTTGCGGGTTTTCGATCTAGCGGGCAGCCTTAATTTTTTCCTAGGATATCTTAGCAGGCTTTTCTTTTCATGAGTGCTTTAACTTTTGCCTAGACCGCCTTTTGCGGGTTTTCGATCTAGCAGGCTGCCCTAATTTTGCCTAAGAAAGTCCAAGCGGGCACCATTTCTTTTTTCTTTCCCTTTTTATGCTTTCTTGTATTGATTCTTTATGCATGCTCATGTTTCATTAATACAAAGGCATTTTCATAAATTGGTCAAGAGAAAAGAGGTAAAAGACAATTTTATTCATATGAACAAATGGTTTATTTTTACAAAAGGATTTACAAAAGGGATTTAGAAGCAGGGTTGGCCAAGGTTGGCTACACTATATAAGCTATAACAATCATGTCCCTAACATCTGTTTCTCCTTGTCGCTTCAGTTAAGATGCTCGAGCCCGGAGTGAAGACCATGCACAGTTTGCCTGCTTCTAGAAAGGTATTACCTTAGTTGCCTTGCGGTTTTCGGCTAAGGTAATCATTGCTCTTTTTGTGTGTTGTGTTATTTTTATTATTTTTTGTTTTTTTTTAACCTCTAATTTTTGCCTAGGACATGTCCTAGCGAGGAATATGGACCCTATCTTTTGCCCAGGACGCTCTTTGGAAGTTTTCATCCTGACGAGTTGTGAGCAATGTCTTCAGGCGTAATATTTCTTTACCACGTCTGAGTTGACCGGATGTCAAAGCTCTTCTCCGTCCATATTAGTGAGGATAAGGGCTCCTCCTGAGAAGGCTCGCTTGACCACAAAGGGTCTTTCATAGTTTGCTGCCCATTTTCCAATCTTGTCCTTCTGGGTGGGAAGCAGTTTCTTTATTACTAAATCCCCTTCTTGGAAAGTGTGGGGGTTGATTTTCTTATCGTAGGATTTCTTAATCTTCTTTTGATTGACCTGCCCGCGACATATGGCGTCCAACCATTTTTCTTCGATTTGTTGAACATACAAGGATATGAATGTTGAACATAGAAGGATATGAAGCTTGTGGATTTTGATAATGATACAAGAATAAAGGACTTAAAGATTTGAAGACTTGTAATGTTATGTAATAACTCTTTTTTTATGTTTTTGAGTCTGTAATATTAGAGTCCAAGATAGTCAGCACATAAACCACTCTTTAAAAGCTCTAAAAACTCATTTTTATCATAAATACACTGGAATAATCGATTAAATGGTAGGATAATTGATTATTACATAAAGAAAACCATTTTAAACATTTACTCTCTGCAATAATCGATTAAATGGCCTATTAATCGATTAATTGGTGTTGTTTTTGCTCCTCTGCGAGAATGGCTCTAGAATAATCGATTAACACTCAAGATAATCGATTATTTGGGTCTGATATGTATTTTGAAATTCAAAATTGGACCAAGTTTCGAAAACCCTATTCCCAATTCATTCAATTTCAAAAATCCTCAATTCCCAAACCCTAATCTCTCTACTTAAGGTTCTCTAAGGCTCTCTGCAAATTGAACAACCTTTTTCAAATAAAAGCTAAGAGTTGTGACTGCCAGAGAATTGTTTGTTGGAGGAAAAAGGGGCTTGTGAAACCTAGTGTGGGTTAGAAGCGATAAGAATCACTGAGTGGGTTTTCTTGGTGGATTGTGTGTTGTGCCGTCTCTAGGGAAAGTTGTTCTTCATCCTTTGTGGATTCAAAGGAGGTGTTCATCTCTTGTGTGACTCAAAAGAGGTGTATTCTTTACCTTATCTTTTCAATTGTTATCTGTTTGTATAACTATGATTATAGTGACAACGTTAATCCTCTGTTTGAGTGATTAGCAACTGGACGTAGGGTCTTTTGATCCGAACCAGTATAAATCGACTGTGTAATACTCTATCCCTTCTCTATTTACTTTACACAACATTTTAATCGGTGAAATTTGGTAAAAAATTTAAAACCCTAATTTTTGTTTAAGAAACCAATTCACCCCCCCCCCTCTTGGTTTTTGTTCGTAAACGCAAATATTCCACTGCACGATTCTAACAAGTGGTATCAGAGCTTGCTTTGATAGTCATTCAATTTTCAAAAATGGCCGGACAAAATCAAACATTTGGCAAGGGTGCTTCTATCAATAGACCCCCACTTTTTGCGGGGCAAAATTATCCATTTAGGAAAGTTAGAATGCAAATATTTTTAAAGTCTGTTGATAGAGGTGTTTGGGACGCAATTTTAAACAGACCTTTTATTCCTAAAATTACTGAAAATGGAGAAGAGGTACCAAAACCATTTTCTAGATGGTCGGCTGAGGAAAATAGAAAATCCCAATATGATGTTAGGGCTAGAAATATTATTTCATCTGCTTTAACCCTTGTTGAGTTTTACAGGATCTCTATTTGTAAAAGTGCTCAAGAAATGTGGGAAATGTTTAGAGTAACCCACGAAGGTACCAACGATGTAAAAAGAGCTTGTAAGAATTCATTGATTCAAGAATATGAGATGTTCAGGATGCAACAAGGGGAAACAATCTTTGACGTTCAAAAGCATTTCACGCACATAGTGAATCATCTCACCAGGTTAGGTAAAATTTTTGATATTGATGAATTAAATGTAAAAATCTTGAAATCTTTGGATAGGAAATGGCAACCAAAGGTGACTGCCATCACAGAGCCACAAAATCTAGCAACAATGTCTATGGCGACGCTCTTTGGAAAGTTGAGAGAGCATGAACTTGAACTTGGAAGGCTAAACGATGAAGAAGGTTAACACCAAAAGAGGAACCTAGCCTTCAAAACCGAAATTTCCAAGAGTAAGAACAAGAAGGAAGAAGAAGACTCAGAAAATGAAGAAGAAGAACAATTGATTCTTATGATAAATAGATTTACCAAGTTTATGAAAGCCAAAGGGAAGCAACCCTTCAAAGGTAAGGGAAAGGTAAGAGAAAGTACTTCTTTAAATATTAAATGTTATGGTTGTGGTGAAACAGGAGATGTAAAAACCGAATGTCTAGACAAGAAGAATGAAGATAACAAAGGCAAGAAATTCTTCAAGAAGAAAGCCTACATTGCTTGGGATCATAGTGACTCAAGTTCGGAGTCAAGTGATTCAGAAATAGAAGCTAACATTTGCTTGATGGCAAAAGACATACATATCTTCCGACTTGAGGAAACTTCCAAATCAAAGAAGTATATGTGGTATCTTGATAGTGGATGTTCAAAACATATGACCGAAGACAAAACGAAATTTGTAAGTTTCAAAGCTAAATAACAAGGATATGTAACCTATGGGGACAACAACAAAGGAAAGATACTTGGAATTGGAAATATTGGTGGTGCAAACACTTAGGAGATAAAGGATGTGCTTCTTGTTGATGGGCTAAAGCATAATCTCCTAAGTATAAGTCAACTTTGTGACAAAGGATTCAAGGTAATCTTTGAAAGTAAATTTTGTACCATACATTTGATAGATTCCGAAAATATAGCATTGAAAGGCATTAGGCATAATAATATATATTTAATTGATTTGGATTGTGAACATAACACTAGTATAACATGTTTAGTTGCTAAGGAAGAGAACCCATGGTTATGGCATAAGAGAGAGGCTCATATAAATATGCATCAATTAAACAAATTAATATCAAAGGACTTAGTTATTGGTTTGCCTAAGTTAAAATTTGAAAAAGATAGATTATGTGATGCATGTCAAAAGGGTAAACAAGTGAAATCATCCTTTAAATCTAAGAATTTTATTTCCACATCAAAACCTTTAGAACTTTTACATTTAGATTTATTTGGTCCATCTAGGATAAAAAGTTTTGATGGAAATTATTATGCTATTGTGATTGTTGATGATTTTTCTAGATATACTTGGACATTTTTCTTAACATTAAAAAGTGAAGTTTTTAAAGTCTTTAGGAAGTTTGCAAAGTAAATTCAAAATGAGAAAGACCTAAGAATTAAAGTGTTAAGAAGTGACCATGGTGGAGAGTTTCAAAATGAATGGTTTGAAAATTATTGTGAGGAAAATGGTATTTTGCATAATTTTTCTGCACCTAGGACTCCCCAACAAAATGGTGTAGTAGAAAAGAAAAATAGGTCACTAGAGGAACTTGCTAGAACCATGCTAAATGAATGAAATGTTCCTAAATATTTTTGGGCTAATGCTGTAAGTACTGCTTGTTATGTATTGAATATGATGCTTATTAGACCAATTATAAAATCAACTCCTTATGAACTGTTAAATGGTAGAAAGCCTAATGTTGCTCATTTAAAAATATTTGGATGTAAATGCTCTGTGTTAAACAATGGAAAAGATAACTTAGGAAAATTTGACTCAAAAGCCGATGAGGGCATTTTCTAAGGTTATTCACTAACTAGCAAAGCATATAGAGTGTTCAATAGAAGAACTTTAAATGTTGAAGAATCTGTACATGTCACCTTTGATGAAATTGTAGACCTTGAGGGAAATCCTCTTGAGTCAAATAAAGAACTTGCAGGTGATGATGAGTACATAAGAGAGGCTCTTGAAGAATTGTATTTGAATGAGAATGAGCCTTCTCAACCAAGTGAACTAGCAAAAGAATGGCAATCACCAAGAGGACTTTCAATGGACAATATAATTGGTGATATCTCAAAAGGGGTAAGAATTACAAATATGACCAATTTCTGTCTGTAGCTTTTGTCTCACAGATTGAACCCAAAAGTGTTGAGGAAGGTCTTAAAGATGACCAATGATGCATAGCAATGCAAGAAGAACTTAATCAATTTGAAAGGAATCAAGTCTGGGAATTAATTCCAAGATAAGAATCTCATCAAGTGATTGGAACAAAATGTGTATTTAGAAAAAAACTTGATGAAGATGGAAATATAACAAAGAACAAAGCCAGACTTGTTGCCAAAGGTTATTGTCAAGAGGAAGGTATTGATTATGATGAAACTTATGCTCTTGTTTCCAGGTTAGAGGCTATACGCCTACTTCTTGCTTATGCCTCATTGATGAAATTTAAATTATGTCAAATGGATGTTAAAAGTGCATTTTTGAATGGGTTTATCAAAGAGGAAGTATATGTGGAACAACCCCCTGGATTTGAAGATTTTAAATATCCCAATCATATTTTTAAATTGAAGAAAGCCTTATATGGTTTAAAACAAGCTCCTAGGTCTTGGTATGAAAGATTAAGTAGTTTTCTAATTTCAAATGACTTTTCTAGAGGAAAAATTGATTCCACCCTATTTATTAAGAAAGTTAAGGAACATATTCTGTTAGTTCAAGTATATGTTGATGATATTATTTTTGGATCAACTGATAATTCCTTGTGTGAAGGATTTGCTAAGATTATGCAGGGTGAATTTGAAATGCCAATGATGGGAGAATTAACATTCTTTCTTGGACTTCAAATTAAGCAACTTAAAGATGACACCTTTGTCTCTCAAACCAAATACTGCAAAGAGATTCTCAAGAAATTTGGAATGGACACTTTAAAGGAAGCTAACACACCCATGGGAACATCATGCTATTTAGACAAGGATGAATCAGGTTTGGAAATAAATCAATCTATGTATAGAGGTATGATAGGTTCACTATTATACTTAACTGCAAGAAGACCTAATATTATGCATTTTGTTTGTGTGTGTGCTAGATTTCAAGCATGTCCAAAAGAATCTCATTTAACTGCTGTAAAACGAATCTTAAAATATTTAAAAGCAATTACAGGATTTGGATTATGGTATCCATCTGAAGCTTCTCCTAGTTTAATAGGATATTCTGATGCTGATTATGGCAGATGTAAGATTGATAGAAAAAGTACTAGTGGAACATGTCATATGTTAGGCTCATCTTTAGTATCTTGGCATTCTAAGAAACAAGCATGTGCTGCTTTATATACTACTGAAGCTGAATATATTGCAGCTGGTAATTGTTGTGCTCAAATTTTATGGATGAAGCAACAATTAGAAGATTATATTATCTTTCTAAGTAATATTTCGTTAATGTGTGATAATACAAGTGCTATCAATCTCACAAAGAATCATGTTATGCATTCTAGAACTAAACATATAGAGATTAGACATCATTTCTTAAGAGATCATATTAGTAAAGGAAATTGTAAAATTGAATATGTTGATACAAAGCATCAATTAGCAAATATTTTTACTAAACCTCTTCCCAAAGATAGATTCTATGATCTTAGAAGAGATTTAGGAATATTAGAAATACCCTAAATTATGCTTAATTGATCAATTTTTGCATGATTGTACTGTAATAATCGATTATATAAGGTTTTAATCGATTATCATGTGTCTAAATCTTAAAAATTTGATGATCTCTCTGGAATAATCGATTATTTTGGGAAATAATCGATTATTTGCACCAAAATGACCAAAATTAGAAGTTTCTCTCTGGAATAATCGATTATTTGAAGCAATAATCAATTATCAGACAATTTAATCGATTAACAGCATCAGTTAATCGATTAATCTGATCAGTTGAAGATTTAATCGATTAACAACAGCTTTAATCGATTATCCTGGAACGTTTTTGATAAACTAGTCGTTTGGAACGACTATTTTGGCACCCATTCTCCCAAATCTAGCCGTTTATGACCGTTATACTTGTTCTCTATATATAGGAAGGCTTCATTACACATCTACACACCTCCAAACCTTGAATCAAAGCATTCCACAATCATTCAAGCTCTCTCTTGTCTCCTAAAAACCTTATTCTTCTCCAAAACTTGTCCAAACTCTCTTGTTTTCTTTCCTTCTAATCTTAATGGCTTCATCATCTTGTGCTAAGATCCCCACAAGAAGAAGATCCGCTCCTGCTTCTCATCTCCGTCCAAATTCTGTTGAAGGATGGGTCTCAGACAATGAAAGAAGACAAGAATTTCTAACTTTCTGGAAAGAAAGGGGGATCATCACTCCAAAATATATTATTGGTGATCAATTCATCAATAGGGGCTTTAACTTTCCAAATCTTCTTGAGTTGCAAGGTGTCCTCCCATTCTTTCAAATGCAAGGTACTTACTACCCTGATTTAGTTAGGGTATTCTATTCTCGTTTTAAATTTAGAGATCATGTAGCTACTTCTAGAGTCAAGGGTGTGACTATCATCTTTGATGATGATATCTGGGAGAATGTTGCCCACTTTTCTGTAAGAGAGGATGCTATAATGTTTTTGTGGAGTTAGAAGATTTTGATAGAATTATGACTTAGCACTCATTTCTCCGTAATCCCTCCTTGGAAATTGGCCGCCTTCTATTGGCCGGTCCATTAAAGAAAGAGGAACACATGCTGCTGCATCTCATTGTCTAGATTCTGTGTCCTAGAGCAACAAATCATGCACAATGTTCATCAATTGATCTTCGCATTATTCATGCCATCATGAATAATGAGCCAATTGATTGGGGTAGTCTTGTCACTATGACCATGCTTAAAACTAAGCGTCATCCAACCTTTAAAATTCCATATGCTCTTCTTATTTCTCGTATCTTAGAATACAAGGGAGTAAATGTTGAAGGAGAGCAAACGGTCAGGACGATAAATTCAAATCGAATGCTTGACAGCACGCTCACTCAGCTTCAAATGGTGCGTGTAAATGGAATTTACGTTCACAAAGAAGACGCTCCCAACATGGCTGAAGATGCTCAAGATTCTGATGAAGTGATGTCTGCTGCTAAGATTCCTGCAGAACACATTCATACTGTTGGGACATCATCTACTCATCCTACATCCCATCCATCTATGGAAGATATGCTCTTTGATATGATTCAAAGAATGCAAGAATTCTTCACTATCTCTCAAGAACGGCATCAGCAAATCATTCGGCGTATTTCGGATGTAGATGATAGGGTTTGTAACTTAGAAGATAGATTTGATGCCCAATTTAACAGTGATGAAAGTGAAGAGTTTTAATCTCTTCAATATATCTTCTTGTTTGTAATTACTTTAATTTATGGAATAAAATTGGAATTTTTGCTTTGTTTGAGGGGGAGCTATTTTCTATATTATGCACTTATTGAGGGGGAGCTCTCATTTTATTTATCATAATCAAAATAAGGGGAGAAATTATTTAAAGCCACTTATGTTTATTAAATTTAAATGTTGTCTGGTATGTTTAATCTTTTTATTAACTGTGACAGACAAAACAGGTTATTACAAAGGACTTTAAAGGAAATTTTGATCATCATCAAAAAGAGGGAGATTGTTGAAATACAAGGATATGAATGTTGAACATACAAGGATGTGAAGCTTGTAGATTTTGATGATGATACAAGAATAAAGGACTTAAAGATTTGAAGACTTGTAATGTTATGTAATAACTCTGTTTTAATGTTTTTGAGTCTGTAATATTAGAGTCCAAGATAGCCAACACATAGACCACTCTTTAAAAGCTCTAAAAACTCATTTTTATCATAAATACACTGGAATAATCGATTAAATGGCAGGATAATTGATTATTACAGAAAGAAAACCATTTTCAGCATTGTCTCTCTGGAATAATCAATTAAATGGCCTGTTAATCGATTAACTGGGTTGTTAATCAATTAAATGGCCTATCAATCGATTAACTGGTACTATTTTTGCTCCTCTGCGACAATGACTCTGGAATAATCGATTAACACTCAAGATAATCGATTATTTGGGTCTGATATGTATTTTGAAATTCAAAATTGGACCAAGTTTCGAAAACCCTATTCCCAATTCATTCAATTTTGAAAATCCCCAATTCCCAAACCCTAATCTATCTACTTAAGGTTCTCTAAGGCTCTCTGCAAATTGAACAACCTTTTTCAAATAAAAGTTAAGAGTTGTTACTTCTAGAGAAATGTTTGTTGGAGGAAAAAGGGGCTTTTGAAACATAGTGTGGGCTAGAAGCAATAAGAATCACTGAGTGGGTTTTCTTGGTGGATTGTGTGTTGTGCCGTCTCTAGGGAAAGTTGTTCTTCATCCTTTGTGGATTCAAAGGAGGTGTTCATCTCTTGTGTGACTCAAGAGAGGTGTATTATTTACCTTATCTTTTCAATTATTATCTGTTTGTAAAATTGTGATTATAGTGACAGCGTTAATCCTCTATTTGAGTGATTAGCAACTAGACGTAGGGTCTTTTGATCCGAACTAGTATAAATCGACTGTGTAATACTCTATCCCTTCTCTATTTACTTTACACAACATTTTAATCGGTGAAATTTGGTAAAAATTTTAAAACCCTAATTTTTGTTTAAGAAACCAATTCATCCCCCCCCCCTTCTTGGTTTGTCCGTAAACACAAACATTCCGCTGCCATTAGATGCTTTGGGCTCGATGGGTCCGATAACGTCCATGCCCCACATGGAGAATGGCGATGGTGTAGCCAAGGTGCTGAGAGGTGCGAGCGGAATGCGAACATTATCGGCATAGATTTGGCACTTGTGACATTTTTTGAGCGTATTGGTGATAATCAGCCTCCATTCTGGACCAGAAATACCCTGCCCTTAAGATTTTCTTCGTCATGACATGCCCAGGTGTGTGTTAGAATCGTGCAGCGGAATGTTTGTGTTTCCGGAAAAAAAACCAAGAGGGGGGTGAATTGGTTTCTTAAACAAAAATTAGGGTTTTAAAATTTTTCCCAAATTTCACCGATTAAAATGCTCTAAAAGTAAATAGAGTGGGGATAGAAGATTAGACAGTCGATTTATATTGGTTCGGATCAAAAGACCCTACGTCCAGTTGCTAATCACTCAAACAGAGGATTAACGTTGTCACTATAATCACAGTTATACAAATAGATTACAAATGAAAAGATAAGGTAAAGAAAACACCTCTCTTAAGTCACACAAGAGATGAACACCTCCTTTGAGTCCCACAAAGGATGAAGAACAACATTCCCTAGAGACGGCACAACACACAATCCACTAAGAAAACCCACTCAGTGATTCTTATCGCTTCTAGCCCACACTAGGTTTCAAAAGCCCTTTTTTTTCTCCAACAAACAGTTCTCTGGCTGTCACAGCTCTTAACTTTTGTTTGAAAAAGGTTGTTCAATTTGCAGAGAGCCTTAGAGAACCTTAAGTAGAGAGATTAGGGTTTGGGAATTGGGGATTTTCGACAACAGATGAATTGGGAATAGGGTTTTCGAAACTTGGTCCAATTTTGAACTTCAAAACACATATCTAACTAAAATAATCGATTATCTTGAGTGTTAATCGATTATTCCAGAGCCAAATTCACCTAGCACCCAAAACCATTCAGTTTAATCGATTAACAGATCAATTAATCGATTAATAGCCCTGTTAATCGATTAATAGAGGCTTTAATCGATTATTCCAGAGAGCATATGCTGAAAATGGTTTTTCTCTCTGTAATAATCGATTATCCTGCCATTTAATCGATTAATCCAGTATGTTTTTGATAAAAATGAGTTTTTAGAACCTTTAAAGAATGAACTATGTGTTGGCTATCTTGGACTTTAATATTACAAACTCAAAATCATAAAAACAGAGTTATTACATAATATTACAAGTCTTCAAATCTTTAAGTCCTTTGTTCTTGAATCATCATCAAAATCAACAGGTTTCATATTCATATATGTTCAACATTCATATCCTTGTATGTTTCAATAATCTCCCCCTTTTTGATGATGATCAAAATTTCCTTTAAAGCCCTTTGTAATAACCTGTTTTATTTGTCACATCTAACAAAATCATTAAACATACCAGATAATATTGAAATTTAATAAACATAAGAAACATAAGAGGCTTTAAATAATTTCTCCCCCTATTTTGATTATGATAAAAAAAAATGAAAGCTCCCCCTCAATAAGTGCATAATTTATAAGATATCTCCACCTCAAACAAATGCATAAGAAAAATAAACAACTTCCCCACAAGCAATGCAAACATAGAGTTCTTAGTGAATAAAATAGTACAATACAAAATGCAAAGTTTGATCAATTAAGCAGATTTTTAGGCTATTTCTAATATTCTTAAGTCTCTTCTAAGTTCATAGAATCTATCCTTTGGAAGAGGTTTGGTAAAAAATATCTGCTAATTGATTATTTGTATCAACATATTCAATATTACAATTTCTTTTACTGATATGATCTCTTAAGAAGTGATGTCTAATCTCTATATGCTTAGTTCTAAAGTGCATTACTGGATTCTTAGTAAGATTTATTGCACTTGTATTATCACACATCAATGGAATATCACTTAGAAAGATAATATAGTCTTCTAATTGTTGTTTCATCCACAAAATTTGAGCACAACAATTCCCAACTGCAATATATTTAGCTTCAGTAGTGGATAAAACAACGCATGCTTGTTTCTTATAATGCCAAGACACTAATGATGATCCTAACAAATGACATGTTCCACTAGTACTCTTTATATCTATTTTACATCCACCATAATCAGCATCAAAATAACCTATTACACTAGGAGAAGCTTCAGATGAATACCATATACCAAAACCTGTAGTTCCTTTTAAATATTTTAAAATTCTTTTCACTATAGTTAAGTTAGATTCTTTTGGACATGCTTGAAATCTAGCACACACACAAACATAATGGATAATATCAGGTCTACTTGCAATTAAGTATAATAGTGAACCTATCATACCTCTATACATAGATTGATTAATTTCCAAACCCGATTCATCCTTGTCTAAATAGCATGAAGTTCCCATGGGTGTGTTAGCTTCCTTTGAAGTGTCCATTCCAAATTTCTTGAGAATCTCTTTGCAATATTTGGTTTGAGAGAAAAAAATGTCATCTTGAAGTTGTTTGATTTGAAGTCCAAGGAAGAACGTTAATTCTCCCATCATTGACATTTCAAATTCTCCCTGCATTGTCTTAGCAAATTCTACACACAAGGAATTATCAGTTGATCCAAAAATGATATCATCAACATATACTTGAACTAATAAGATATGTTCTTTTACTTTCTTAATAAACAACGTTAAATCAATTTTTCCTCTAGAAAAATCATTTGAAGTTATAAAACTACTTAATCTTTCATACCAAGACCTAGGACCTTGTTTTAAGCCATATAAAGCTTTCTTCAATTTAAAAATATGATTGGGGTAATTAAAATCTTCAAATCCAGGGGGTTGTTCCACATATACTTCTTCTTTGATAAACCCATTCAAAAATTCACTTTTAACATCCATTTGATATAATTTAAATTTAATCAATAACACATAAGCAAGAAGTAGGCGTATAGCCTCTAACCTGGCAACAGGAGCATAAGTTTCATCATAATCAATACCTTCCTCCTGACAGTAACCTTTGGCAACAAGTCTGGCTTTATTCTTTGTTATATTTCCATCTTCATCAAGTTTGTTTCTAAATACCCATTTTGTTCCAATTACTTGATGTTATTCTTCTCTTGGAATTAATTCCCAGACTTGATTCCTTTCAAATTGATTAAGTTTTTCTTGCATTGCTATGCACCATTGGTCATCTTTAAGCGCTTCTTCCACACTTTTGGGTTCTATTTGTGAAACAAAAGCTATAGACATACAGAAATTAGTCATATTTCTAGTTCCTACCCCTTTTGAGATATCACCAATTATATTGTCCTTTGAAAGTCCTCTTGGTGATTGCCACTCTTTTGCTAATTCAATTGGTTGAGAAGGCTCATTCTCATTCAAATATAATTCTTCAAGAGCCTCTCTTATGTGCTCATCATCACCTGCAAGTTCTTTATTTGACTTAAGAGGATTTCCCCTAAGGTCTACAATTTCATCAAAAGTGACATGTACATATTCTTCAACATTTAAAGTTCTTCTATTGAACACTCTATAAGCTTTGCTAGTTAGTGAATAACCTAAGAAAATGCCCTCATCAACTTTTGAGTAAAACTTTCCTAAGTTATCTTTTCCATTATTTAACACAAAGCATTTACATCCAAATATTTTCAAATGAGCAACATTAGGCTTTCTAGCATTTAATAGTTCATAAGGAGTTGATTTTATAATTGGCCTAATAAGCATCCAATTCAAAACATAACATGCAGTACTTACAACATCAGCCCAAAAATATTTAGGAACATTTTATTCATTTAACATTGTTCTAGCAAGTTCCTCTAGTGACCTATTTTTCCTTTCTACTACACCATTTTGTTGGGGAATCCTAGGTGCAGAAAAATTATGTAAAATTCCATTTTCCTGATCACAATAATTTTCAAACCATTCATTTTGAAACTCTCCGCCATGGTCACTTCTTAATACCTTAATTCTTAAGTATTTTTCATTTTGAATTTGCGTTGCAAACTTCCTAAAGACCTTAAAAGCTTCACTTTTCAATGTTATGAAAAATGTCCAAGTATATCTAGAAAAATCATCAACAATTACAAGAGCATAATAATTTCTACCAAAACTTTTTATCCTAGATGGAACAAATAAATCTAAGTGTAAAAGTTCTAAAGGTTTTGATGTGGAAATAATATTCTTTGATTTAAATGATGATTTTACTTGTTTACCTTTTTGACATGCATCACATAATCTATCTTTTTCAAATTTTAACTTAGGCAAACCAACAACTAAGTCCTTTGATATTAATTTGTTTAACTGATGCATATTTATATGAGCCGCTCTCATATGCCATAACAATGGGTTCTCTTCCTTAGCTACTAAGCATGTTATACTAGTATCATGTATACAATCCAAATCAATCAAATATATATTATTATGCCTAATGCCTTTCAATGTTATATTTTCGGAATCTATCAAATGTATGGTACAAAACTTACTTTCAAAGATTACCTTGAATCCTTTGTCACAAAGTTGACTTATACTTAGGAGATTATGCTTTAGCCCATCAACAAGAAGCACATCCTTTATCTCCAAAGTATTTGCACCACCAATATTTATGATTCCAAGTATCTTTCCTTTGTTATTGTCCCCATATGTTACATACCCTTGTTCTTAGCTTTGAAACTTACAAATTTCGTTTTGTCTCCGGTCATATGTTTTGAGCATCCACTATCAAGATACCACATAGACTTCTTGGATTTGGAAGTTTCCTATTAAACAAGAACATAGTAATCTTAGGTCCCCATAACTTTTGGGTCCTTGGGGTTAGAGACAAACAAGTCATTTAACAATAGGAACCCAAACGTATTTTCCTTTAGGAACACCAAAATGCTTAATTTTACATCTATTTGAGGTATGACCATGTTTCATACAATAAAAGCATGCATTAGATGTAATTTTAGAATATGATACATTTATAACTATTGACGGTTTAGTTCCTTTTACAACCCATACTCTTCTATTTTTAATTTTAGGCTTTTTCAATGGAACATGACAATTTTCTCTATTTTGAATAATAGCTTTATCCTTATAATTATCACTTATTTCCTTCTCAGCTTTATCAAACAAATGGCTAAGTATATCAATATCATATTCATACTCTTTACATGATGCACATGCTATTTTCTTATTATCTTTTTCTTCTAAACATACAATTTTCGTTTTTAAGGACTCCACCTCTTTTTCAGATTTATTCAAACACTTTTTCACAGATTTGTATTCATTTTTCAAGTCCTTAAAAGCATTAAACAATTCTTCATATGCATTTTGTAATTCATCAAAGTTATTTTCATCATAACTTGAGGAAGAGTCGGAATCACTAACCTCAAAGTAGGAATATATATTGTGTTTTTCCATCAAGCAAATGTTAGCTTCTATTTCCGAATCACTTGACTCCGAACTTGAGTCACTATCATCCCAAGCAATGCAGGCTTTCTTCTTGCCTTTTTTATCTTCATTCTTCTTGTTTGGACATTCGATTTTTACATGTCCTGTTTCACCACAACCATAACATTTGATATTTAAAGAAGTACTTTCTCTTACCTTTGAAGGGTTGCTTTCCTTTGGCTTTCATAAACTTGGTAAATTTCTTTATCATAAGACTCAATTGTTCTTCTTCTTCATTTTCTGAGTCTTCTTCTTCCTTCTTCTTCTTACTATTGGAAATTTCATTTTTGAAGGTGTAGACCCCTAATCTTGCCCGACCTCATAATAAAGATCAGAAGACCTTCTATTCGAAGATGGATGAAGCCTAAGAAGCCACTAGGAGAGACTATTAGGCCCCATACTAGGATAAGAGGGATTTTTGGCCCAAAAATAAGGATTTTCGCCTTTTAAGGTTGAGACCGCCGTCTCGCCTTGCGTGAATGGCGAGACCGCCGTCTCGTTTGGCGAGATGGCCGTCTCGTCATTCCTGCAAGGCGAGACCACTGTCTCGATTGGAGAGACGGTCATCTCGACCTTGTCAGACGAGACGACCCGTCTCGACCTGACAGGCGCGAATCCCTATGAGCGCCATTCCCTTCATTTCCAAGAGTTCTTCCTCCTTCTCTCTAGACTACCAATAAATAGAGTCAGAACCAAGAATAAATAGAACCTAAAAGAGTTGTATCTACCAATAATAACGCGAAAATTGGAAAGTCAGAACCATCGCATCGCTCCGACCGCCCTCATTTTGATGGCGGCGACAGATGGCGACTCCACTGGGGAAGCCTAGAGAGTTGATCCCATTTAGTGATGGGCTAGCTAAAAATAAATAAACCAAGAAAATAATGCTTTTACCCTACCTTGTATTATAACATGTTCTAATGTTTGGCTTTAATAACTCTCGTTTGTTTATATTTATGCAATTGTTTGAAATACAAACTGTACACAAACCCTTGCACACAACAGTTCCCTCTATACCCAGGGGCAAGTGAGAAATCCATAGGGAGTGCGTGGCAGGTACGATTCGCTGTAGTGATGGCCCTGTGCCCACCAGTGTGATAAAAAACCACCACTCAAGGTGATAACCTTCCTCTTTTGGCACAAAGACTGACTATGGCCTTAGTGCTAAGCATGGTCGGAAGGCTGGAGAGTGGGGACCCTATAATGGGGGCACCCTGGGGGCCTTAGCCTTGGTGAGAACAGTTAGAACCTACCTTCGCCAATGCACTTTTCTGCAGGAAAACCCTACCTCGTGATTAAAACGACTTCTCTCCTGTTCGTGGATGTTCGAATTGAGTGTGCATATGTTTGTTGCATTTGTCTGTTGCATAGCATAACCAAACAACAGAAAAATCATAAAAAATATTTTTTGCAATAAACACCCCTATCTCGGACAGTCTGCCTTTTAGCTAGTCTGGTTTCAGGTTCTTTGTAAGCTAAGTAGCCACGTAGTCCAACAGAAGAGATAAGGGACGTAAACTATTCTTTCGCACAAAGCCACTTTTTATCTCGGACAGTCTGCCTTTTAGCTAGCCTGGTTTCAGGTTCTTTGTAAGCTAAGTAGCCACGCAGTCCGACAGAAGAGATAAAAGGCTACAAAATAAAAATAAAGATAAAAACAAAAATAAAAATCTGATTCCAAAACAATAAATGGGACCTGGTTCAAAAATATTACCCCCATATAAGTAGTTTATTTCTTCAAAAATAAACAAATGCATCATACAAAACATGATAAATAAAAATAAACACTCGCATTCATTCAATAAGCATCATTTTCATAAAACATGCATTTTGGTTTTAGAAAATGGAGGGGACTAGTAGACAATTGAAGAAGGTGGATATTCCTCGATACCATACTGAGAAATTGGAACGACTAAGCGCGACAATGCCACCAGAGGTCCGCTCCAACTTTGAGAAATCCTATGGAAGGATTCTCGATCTGCTGAAGATCTGTGTCGATCAAGTCTTCGTCAGGGTATTAGTTCATTTCTGGAACTCCAGTCTGTGCTGCTTCGAATTTCCGCAATTTGATATGGTGCCCACCTTAGAGGAGTACGAAATCATGTTGAAATGGCCCAAATCAGCCGGGGTCCATATACGCCACGGAGCGTATACTCCTGCAGCACAAGTCGCTGCCATCATTCAACTGCCATTCCAGCAGACTACCCTGATAGGAAAAGGGAATGTCCAGGGTTGGAAAGTTTCAATGTTAGAAGACCACCTGTCCATTTTGGCTGAAAGGGCAGAATGGATCGCTTTTAACAAAACCTTGGCCTTAATCATATTCGGAACAATCTTGTTTCCCTTCCACCTCGACACAGTAGATCAAGTCATCATGGATGCCTTCTTTGCCTAGGACGTGAACTCGAAGAGTCCCTTGCATGCAATTCTTGCCGACACCTTGCTCTCGGTGGATTTCTGCCACCAGAAACAAGGAAAAACACTTCGTTGCTGCTCTTCACTACTTTTTGTATGGGGCATTACACAATTTTATGCCTCTAGTCACATGGGGATGTTCCCCGATCCTTTAAGGAGCTTCTCCAAAATCCCTCTCCAACGACGCCTAGCTTCAGAATGGAAGGACGAGTTGGAACGCCTGGATGCCAACAGTTTATCCTGGGTCTACCCTTGGTTCCGACCCCGCCCGGTCCTCATCAGATGCGGAGATTATCCGAACGTACCCTTGATAGGACTCAGGGGTTGCATAGCCTACTCACCTAGAGTAGTTATGAGATAACTCATGAGGACCCAAACTACCATTTCTCAAGGGGAACTCGGAGGACTATGTTTCTTCGGAGATTCATGCGCAATCGCCAACTCACTAGCCGTGAGAAAAGCATGGGAGAAACTAGTCTTTATGGGAGATAGAGAGCTAGTAAAAGCTCGAGTGGCTGTCTCCAGTGACTATGAGGTGTGGAGAAGAAGAAGAGGGATGCCTCCACCATCCACCTCACTCAATTGAAACGCTAATAGTGAAGAGCTGCAAGCCCAAGTCAACACCTTGACCCAGAGGATAGAAATCATGGGAGCCCAGATGAGGGCCCTTGAAGAGAGAGAGAAAGAATCTATCCTCACCATTGATGGTCTGCAAAGGCAATGCAAGAAAAAGGATCATGAAATAGAACGCCTCAAGGACCAGTGTGCTGACTCTAATGAGCAAGCTATCTGAGCATCCAAAACTTCCAGAACAAGCTCGGATAGCCAACTTCAGGAGATCACTGCCAAGACAGCACGCCTTGAGGCCGAATAAGCAAAACAGGCTCAAACGATCAAGGACTTGTTGCAAGACCTCACCAAGACTCGGTCGAAAATACGCCAAGAGCGGGAGGCCAATCGGAGACTCAACAAAAGTCTCACTGAGCTACGCTGTAAGGAAAGAGGCGGGCTAGCTCAGTACGGCCAAGTACTATAAGATAAGGACCGAGCCCTTGCAAAACTCGATGAACTACAAGCCTTGGTCGTCCATCAAGAGGCGAAGATCAAAGAGGCTCAAAAGTACAGTGAAGATATGAGCCAGGCAGTCCAGAAGCAAAACGAAGCACTCGCTCGTCACGTCCGGGAAGCCGAAAGAGAATTACATAGAGATCAAGACCCGCCTGTGGGTTTCTTTAGGCTTTTCCGTTTTTGCCAAAAGTTGCTTCGTAGTATGGAATAGGGGAATGTACACCTTCTAATGGATGAATGAAAATTTTCTTTTATTCAACAATTGTCTACTTGCATGCATAGCATTCATCTGCATATTTAATTTCCCCTCCTTCATGCTTAACAAATAAGATAATAAAAAGGAAGGATTAACTGACACGTCTTCCAATCAGAAGAATGGAGAGAAAGCCACTCCTAATCAAGCTCTCTCCAACGGTCGACTCATCTCAAGAGGAAAATAAGCCTCGACCGTTGGGCCTCAAAAATAAGGAAGAGGGGGCAAGTACACCAGTGCGACTATTTATGCCGCGTCATTTACCCTACGAGTCAAATAAAGTTGTACCATGGAGATACGGGGAATCTTCACCAATAAAAGAGGATATCACGAATATAGCCGGTATTGGGGGCATGACAAGAAGTGGAAGAATATACTCCTCCAAGGACCCACAAGAAGGGGTCCCCAAAAATAAAGGAAAAAACAAAAAGACCGAAGAGGAAAAAGAAAATAAGGAATCCAAGGAGGAGACAGAGGAATTACTCCAATTTATAAGGCAAAGCGAGTATTCCATTATAGACCAGCTCAACCGCACACCAGCTCAACCGCACACCCGCAAAGATAACGTTGCACATCTCGATCAAGTGCAAGGAGTACCTCATCGCCAAAGTTCTTGTGGATAACCGGTCATCCTTGAATATGATGCCCAAGTGCACACTAGACAAGCTGACTATCCAAGGAACCCGTCTGCGCCCAAGCAGCACTATCGTTCGAGCCTTCGACGGATCAAAACGAGAAGTAGTGGGAGAAGTTAATTTGCCAATCCAAGTTGGACCCACTATCTTCAACGTCGATTTCCATGTAATGGATATTACTCCAGCATACAATTGTCTCCTCGGCAGGCCTTGGATCCATGACGCTAAGGCAATACCTTCAACGCTCCACCAGAAAGTTAAGTTCGTAGTGGATGACAAATTGGTCACGGTCCAAGCAGAAGATGATATCCTGATCAGTGGACCATCCACCCAACCTTATGTGGATGCGGCTGAAGAGGCCCTTGAAACATCTTTTCAAGCGCTAGAAATTGCCAATATAGAAAGACTTCCCAAAAACACGAAGGTAGCCCGCATGATGATGAAGCATGGCTACCATCCTGGCCAAGGATTGGGGGCAGATTCCCAAGGCATGAGGGAACCCCCGGAATTCAAAGATAATCCTTTCAAACACGGCCTAGGATACAACCCTACGAAGGGCCGAGCAAAAAAAGGAAAAGGGAAGTCTCCCCTCCGCACACTCAAGCAAATTTTCCGAAGCAGAGGGGTGCAAGCGTCAAGAGCTACCCTAGTCATTAGGAAATCTTTTTCTTCATTTAAGGGATGTAAACCCCATGATTGTTAAAGATTATCCCCCGGGGCTAGCCCGACCCCCGGGCATTTTAGGGCACATATTCCCTTATTAATTAATAAAGAATACTTCTTACAATCTGCTTCTTTTCTCGCTATTTTCTGACTAGACCTCACAATAACCCTGTCTAAGTAAACGGAAAAAGAAAAAGAAGAATAAAAAAGGCGCGTCTAAATTAACCGAAATTGACCATTTCCATTACGGTCAAACTAGTTGATTAGAAGCACCAAATAAGACTTCACCTCGCCATAAAGAAAGTCATGCTTCGCCAATATTGTGAACAAAAAATAAATACAAAAAAAGAAAAAGCCCATAGAAGCCAAAGGCCAAAGAGAAAAAGGGCAAAATACACGGTAGGAAACTCACTAAGGGGGCTACGCAAAAGATAGGGCCAACCCGGTAGGAAACCCGAACAAAAATAAAAGGTAACCTAGGCAAAAGTTAGGGTTACAAAATAAGGTCCACTAGGATTCCTCAAAAATCCAAAAAAGAGAGAACCTAGACAAAAGTTAGGGCCAAAACCCAATATCCTAGTTCGAAAACCCGAAGGGCGATCTAGCGAAATCAACTAGCCATAAAGAGCAATGGAAATAAAGCTAAGGCGCAAGTACAAAAGAAGGGAAAAACGTTTGCTTAGACAAAAAGCTTAAACACCCAAGCCTAACCCTAGCTAACCATTCTTACAAACACTTCTTTCTAAATAAAATCAACCTTCTAAAACACAAGCCATTGAATTTACCTCCTTACTTCTCTTCTCTTGACTCTCACAACAATATTCTAATAATTAATTTGGGAATATGGAGGCGTATAATCAACAAGAGGATTGAAACCCCTAAAGTGGAGAAAAAGGGACACTACATGGCAAAGAGTGCTCTACAAAAAAAAAAAAAAAGAAGAAGAAAGAAGAGAAAAGGAAAAGCAAGCTATCCTTCGGTCACAAGAAACCCGGCAAGGTACAACCAAACACAAGAGCACAGATCAAAGGGCATTTGACGCTACAAGACACGTCAGTAAAATCCTTCTGAAAAATTAATTGAAATAGGCATTATAGGACATCAAACATGAAAATATTGCATGCATAAAAATGTTTTTGAACCAGGTCCTATTTGCTTTATCCAAAAAAAAAACCCCGTAATTCGAGACGGCCCTCTGGAATTTTCAAACCACCGTCTCGGTCCACCAGCAAATCGAGACCGCCGTCTCGCCCACCGAGACCGTCGTCTCGACTTGGTCAACAACGAGACCGCCATTCCACTTGGTGAGACGGTCGTCTCGCTGAAGACCAAAGTCGAGACCGCCGTCTCGATTTCCCAGACGACTGTCTCGATGCGCGCTAATTCGAGACCGCCGTCTCGACTTCCTAGACGGCGGTCCCGGATCCGAATTTTCCCCTATAAATAGGGGAGGCGTATGGAAGATCCCTCACAACTCCTCTGCACCCCAAAACCTCCAACTCTCTGATATCTCACTTCCGAGCACTTCCTGGCCAAAATGTTCCGTGGAAGCCAATCTAGAAAGAGAAGAGGCACTGCCGGCGCTAGCAGTTCCTCGGCACCAGCCCCCCAAGATCCTACTCAACTCTCGCCGCAACACCTAACCCGTCTCGAGCACATCGGGGGTTATACGTGGCATCCCATGTTCAAGCTTGACTTCGGCATCCTTGCCGAGTTTGGATGGGAGGACGATGTCTGGGCCCACATAGATAGCATTGGGTGGGGCTTCCTACTACAGCCTCCACCTACCCACGTGTACCCTCAAGCGGTACTGGAGTTCCTGGCCTCCATCTCCTACGCCGAGGCTCCCTCCATGGTCCCAGGCCTGCCACCAACCAAGATGGTAAACTATTTCATGTGAAAGAATTAATGGTTGAGTTCAAGAGGGGGGGTGAATTGAACTTTAAAACTTTTTCGCAAAACTTACTTTCTTTTGGAAGAATGAGTTATCTTTATTCAATCTTTGCGAAGGTAATTTGGTTTAAACACAACAAGTTTATAGACAGAAAATAAAAGAGATGAAAGAAGAATTTTAACACACAAATTTATACTGGTTCACTCTAATCCAGAGCTACATCCAGTTCTTGACAAACCAGTCAAGTTCCACTAATACCAAGTGAAAATTACAACCAGTAGATACTCACCAATCTACCCCAAGAACTATCTTGCAAACCCACAAGATAGAATCTTGAAAACCACCCAGTAACCAAATCCAGTTACTGTACCAAGTGCAGATCACAATCCAACCTGCACAATCACACTTTTACAAAAGAGTATGGAAAGAAAAAACCTGGACTTGAAGTTCTAATTGTCCAGAACAAATTCTAACAGCACTTTCTCTCTTTGATTGACCACAATTCTGATCACAGCACCTTATGATATGAAAAGATTCTTGAATGCAGAGAAAGTCACGTATATGGAAGTTTCACAGATTGATTTCACAAGTTTTCTCAAGTAGTGTTGTATATATTTTTCAAAAGATAGATCAATTCTGTATATATAGAGTAAAACAAAGAATCAGAACGTTTCATCTGTCAAAAACTGTTTCAGAGAGTCACAAGATCGATTAGTTTGAAAGTATAACAGTTTAGAAGAGACTCTGATCGATTAGAACTGAAGTATGATCGATCAGACCGAGTTATGATCGATCAGAATGAAACTATGATCGATCAGAATACATTTCAATCGATTGAAACCACGATTCAATCGATTGATTTCATTTAAAAGTTCATTCAATCGATTGTTTCGAGTTTTCAATGGATTGAAACAGCTTTAGAAAAATGACAGCTCTCTGTTTCAATCGATTGAAATTTATTTCAACAGATTGAAATCCTGCAAACACTTAGTTAATAAAATAGCCTCTCTGTTTTAACAGATTGAAAAATATTTCAACAGATTGATTTTCTGAAAAACTCTTAGACTGAAAAAATAGTCTTTCCGTTTCAACAGATTGAAAAATATTTCAACAGATTGATTTTCTAAAAACTCTTAGACTGAAAAAATCTTTCTGTTTCAACAGATTTAAAAATCATTTTCAACAGATTGAAAAAATATTTCAACAGATTGAAAATGTGAAACTTTGATATTGAAAAATTCATTGAGTTATTTTAACTTGTTGATTCCGCGAATCAATCAATTGAAAATACGACTATGTATGACCACTTATTATGTTGAGTGATTTTAACAGATTGAAAATCCTTTTCAACAGATTGAAAAACTTAGTTTATTCTTTTAATACTTAAATGTAAGTTTTTCATGCAGAAAAATGATTTTCAATGGGATGCAACATTATAAGGTGCTTATCACAAAATATAATGGACTATCAAGAGATTAAGTGCTTAAACTAAAACCCAATCATCTACACACCCACAACCTAAGCTATATCTATGTCTTCATCAAATCCACCAAGTGCTTCATCATGGGTGGGATGTACCGGACTACCACCCTCGACGAATTCAATGTGAGCATTGGGTTCGTCCGGCCCGAGGATGTGCTAACTTGGGAGTACCAGGAGGCCATCTGCAGCTGTCCCACCAACCTCACCGCCGGCGACATGTTGGAAGAGCTCACCAGGTCGCCCACGCTGCCCACGCTGATGAAGGGGTCGGCACTCCCCCCAGCCCTCCGCATTTGCCACAAGCTGCTGGCTGGGACTGTCCACGGGAGGAAGGAGAGCCAGGGTAAGGTAACCCTCCCAGACCTCTTCGTACTTTACTGCATGAGCCAGAGGCGACGCTGCAACCCTGACTACTTCTTCCTGAGGGCCCTTAAGGACTTCGGGAGCAGACCAGTAAGAGTCGTCCTCATGGCTCCTCTTATCACTCCCCTGGCAGAGAAATGGGGGTGCGCTGTCCGGGAAGAGCTAGCCTCCAGCCTATGACCCGAATCCATCAACGGGTCGATTCTGGTCAGCATGGGGATGCTGATACGCCGTGGGACTCAATTGGTCCTTCATCCCTCGCTAGATTTCGCGCTGGACCTCCAGGACATCATGGCGATGCACGATCTCCCAACACCTCCTGACTTCCAGCAGCCACATCAGCACCAACAACCACTGCAATACACAAACGACTTTGTTGGCGTAAACTGCAACATCCACGATCTGCGCCAACAATTCGATCAAATGTCTGTGCGGCAAGAGCAACTGTCCCTAAGGCAGGAAGCCTTTGACACCCGGCTGGAGACGATGTACCAATATCAGCAGGTAATGCGGCAAGACTGGACAACATTCCAGCAAGAATACCGCGACGAAACCCGGGAGCAAGAAGAATTTCGGGAACATATGTACCAGCAATTCCCCTATCATGGATCGTCTCCAGAAGATAGCCCTCAGGGATAGTGCTTGAAATGGCTGTAATAAAATTTTCCCTTATGAATAAAATTTTTATTTCATGCATTCGTTGCCACCCTCTTTTCAAAAGTCAGCGTAACAAAAAAAGAAAGCTGAAGAGTAAAAGACGTACGCTCAAGAAAAAAGCCAAAATCCTAAATCGCGAGAAAAAAGAAATAAAACCGCAAGAAAAAGGCAGGATTAAGACAAGCCATCACCTTGAGCAACAAAACTTCGACAACCAACCAAGAGTCGAACACAAACAAAGCCCACCCGACCAACCAGCAAGAGTCGGGTGATCATCATCAAAAGACCAAAAACAAAGAATCCCCAGCAACCAACAAGGCTGGATGAACACCAACAAAATCCCCGGCACAGACCGGACAACCAAATCAAAGGCATCTCAACAAACAGCGCATGAGCCACCTGAGCAGTAAGACGCCACCACCACCAGTCTTACACAACGGACTGCAACTACCAGCCTGATGGGGGGTTCATACCCATCCAGTCCAACACACAGCGGACTGCAACTACCAGCCTGATGGGGGGTTTATACCCATCAACCGAAGGATTGGCTACCGTTAGAAGGAGTATTCTGAGGTTCTACCACGTGCCAACCAAAGGGATCGGCTAGCGTCAGAAGGAGTATCCTGGAGGTGCATGACACCAATTTCCCCAGAGGATCAACCGCCACAAGACAGAGCATCTGAAGGGTAACCGGGCAAGAGGGTCAACTCCTTTACCTTCCAGTCGTTCTTCTTGGCACAACAGGCTAACAACCGACTGGTCAGTAAAGGGGGGGCAGCTGTAGACCCCTAATCTTGCCCGGCCTCATAATAAATATCAGAAGACCTTCTATTCGAAGATGGATGAAGCCTAAGAAGCCACTAGGAGAGACTATTAGGCCCCATAGTAGGATAGGAGGGATTTTTGGCCCAAAAATAAGGATTTTTGCCTTTTAAGGTCGAGACGACCGTCTCGATTGGTGAGACGACCGTCTCGACCTTGTCAGACTAGACGGCCCGTCTCGACCTGATAGGCGTGAATCCCTATAAATAGGAGCGCCATTCCCTTCATTTCCAAGAGTTCTTCCTCCTTCTCTCTAGACTTTTCTTCAAATTCTCTCTCTAGACCCCCTTCGAAGCATTTCCGGAGTTTTTGAGAGTTTTCTAGAGCATTTTTTGAGCGTTTTCGGCATTGTAACGAGCAGAGGGCTGCCAAAAAGCACCCTAGTACTCAAAGAATTAATAGAAAAACTTGCTTCAGAGGTTTATACTTTCTCTCTCTATCTTTTACTGCCTTATTTTAAATTACCCAATAGACATTAGGGCCATGTAGTCATAATTTAAAATTCCGCAAATAAAAGGGTAAAAGCGTATTTTCACCGGTTTAATTATTTTTAAGTAGCTGGCCTATCATAGGAAACCCGAAAGGGGCGTCGTAAAGGAACTAACACTTTCTTTACGCGTAACTAACTCCCTTACCCAACTCTAGTTCTAATGACCAAAGTTGGTTTTTCAAAAACCAACGCCTTTTAAACTCCTTTTCTGATGTTTCCGGTAAAAACGTCGGTGGCGACTCTAGAGAACCCTTAAAAATTTAGTTCTTGGTTTAGCCCGGTTATCGGACAATCCAAGAAAGCCCTTTCGAAAACCTCGCCTCTAGGTTCAGCCCGGTTATCGGACAACCTAAAGGAGTTGTAACTACCAATAATAACGCGAAAATTGGAAAGTCAGAACCATCGCGTCGCTCCGACCGCCCTCGTTTTGATGGCGGCGACAGATGGCGACTCCACTGGGGCAGCCTAGAGAGTTGATCCCATTTAGTGATGGGCTAGCTAAAAATAAATAAACCAAGAAAATAACGCTTTTACCCTACCTTGTATTATAACATGTTCTAATGTTTGGCTTTAATAACTGTCGTTTGTTTATATTTATGCAATTGTTTGAAATACAAACTGTACACAAACCCTTGCACACAAAAGTTCCCTCTATACCCAGGGGCAACTGAGAAATCCATAGGGAGTGGGTGGCAGGTACGGTTCGCTGTAGTGATGGCCCTGTGCCCACCAGTGTCATCGGAAACCACCACTCAAGGTGATAACCTTCCTCTTTTGGCACAAAGACTGACTGTGGCCTTAGTGCTAAGCATGGTCGGAAGGCTGGAGAGTGGGGACCCTATAATGGGGGAACCTTGGGGGCCTTAGCCTTGGTGAGAACAGTTAGAACCTACCTTCGCTAATGCACTTTTCTGCAGGAAAACCCTACCTCTTGATTAAAACGACTTCTCGCCTGTTTGTGGATGTTCGAATTGAGTGTGCATATGTTTGTTGCATTTGTCTGTTGCATAGCATAACCAAACAACAGAAAAATCATAAAAAATATTTTTTGCAATAAACACCCCTATCTCGGACAGTCTGCCTTTTAGTTAGCCTGGTTTCAGGTTCTTTGTAAGCTAAGTAGCCACGCAGTCCGACAGAAGAGATAAGGGACGTAAACTATTCTTTCGCATAAAGCCACTTTTTATCTTGGACAGTCTACCTTTTAGCTAGCCTGGTTTCAGGTTCTTTGTAAGCTAAGTAGCCACGCAGTCCGACAGAAGAGATAAAAGGCTATAAAATAAAAATAAAGATAAAAACAAAAATAAAAATCCGATTCCAAAACAATAAATGGGACCTGGTTCAAAAATATTACCCCCATATAAGTAGTTTATTTCTTCAAAAATAAACAAATGCATCATACAAAACATGATAAATAAAAATAAACACTCGCATTCATTCAATAAGCATCATTTTCATAAAACATGTTGTCGCCGCCGTCCTTTCCGACGTCCAGGGACATCTCGAACATTTACGGCGAGCGGTTGCGAAAAGATTGTTTAGACTCGCGTTTTTTGTTAAAAATATGTTCATTGCTTCCGAGGTGCTCAACAACTGAACTATCCTCTAATAGAAGCAAGGTTTTCGCAAAAAGGGGTTCTTTTGGAGTCGCCACCAATGTTTTGACCTTAAACATTGGAAAAGGAAAAAATGTTGATTTTAAGAAAAACCGCACTTGGCCATTATAACCAGAGTTGGGTAAGGGAGTTAGTTACGTGTGGGGAAGGTATTAGCACCTCACAACGCCCTTTTCGGGTTCCCTATGACGGATTAATTCATTTAAGTAGAGATTACAAGAAATTACGCTATTACCCTATTTTATTCGTACAATAAATATGGCTATCTACATGATTTTATTTACATTTCATAAAGCAATAAATAAAGCAGTAAAAGAGAAGAGATTTGAGAAGAACCTCCATAGCAAGCTTTATATAGCAACTCTGTTACAATAAGGACGCGTTTCGGCAGTCCCTCGCTCTACAACGACTCTCCTCACGAAAAAACTCGACTCGACTAAAATTTTCTAGAAGAATTGAATGCCGGAATATAATTCCTTAACTGATTGTTACCTATATAAGGCAATCAGAAAGATCATTCGAAAGAGGGAGAGAAGTAGACAAGTGCTCTGAGTTTTCTGGAGTGTCTGAAGTGTGGAAAATGAGCAAATGAGCCTCCTATTTATAGTTTTCGCTGCCTAGCACATTTGGGACGGCCGTCTGGGCCGGGACGGCCGTCTGGGGTGGGACAGTCGTCCCACTTGAATTTTTAACACAGAGCCAGCCCCCCTGGGACTTGGGATGGCCGTCCCACATGTGGGACGCGCGTCTCACTTGTCCCAGGATAGTTGGGACGACCGTCCCAACTTTGGGATGGTGGTCTCGACCTGTTTTGTCCAGTTTTTGTGTTCTGGGACCCCAGGAAGCTTTCCTTGCTATTTTTGGACACTGTTTGATGTCGATGGATGTCCCTTGAAGCTTGATCTTCATGTAGGAAGTCTTTTTGGCCCTCATTAAGATGCCGGACGAGCTTTTATCGTCGTGTAGGAAGTCTCTTTGGCCTTTGTCGAGACATTGGATGAACTCCGTGTGGTTGTGGGAGGTCTTCTTAGTGTTTATTGATTAGCTGGGCGATCTTTATCTTCGTGTGAAGTTTCCCTAGCTTTTATTTGAGAGGCCGGGCAAAATTAGGGGTCTACACATGCATTTTGGTTTTAGAAAATGGAGGGGACTAGTAGACAATTGAAGAAGGTGGATATTCCTCGATACCATACTGAGAAATTGGAACGGCTAAGCGCGACAATGCCACCAAAGGTCCGCTCCGACTTTGAGAAATCCTATGGACGGATTCTCGATCTGCTAAAGATCTGTGTCGATCAAGTCTTCATCAGGGTATTAGTTCATTTCTGGAACTCCAGTATGCGCTGCTTCGAATTTCCGCAGTTTGATATGGTGCCCACCTTAGAGGAGTACGAAATCATGTTGAAATGGCCCAAATCAGCTGGGGTCCATATACGCCATGGAGCGTATACTCCTGTAGCACAAGTCGCTGCCATCATTCAACTGCCATTCCAGCAGACTACCCTGATAGGAAAAGGGAATGGTCCAGGGTTGGAAAGTTTCAATGTTAGAAGACCACCTGTCCATTTTGGCTGAAAGGGCAGAATGGGTCGCTTTTAACAAAACCTTGGCCTTAATCATATTCGGAACAATCTTGTTTCCCTTCCACCTCGACACAGTAGATCAAGCCGTCATGGATGCCTTCTTCGCCTGGGATGTGAACTCGAAGAGTCCCTTGCCTGCAATTCTTGCTGACACCTTGCTCTCGGTGGATTTCTGCCACCAGAAACAAGGAAAAACACTTCGTTGCTGCTCTTCACTACTTTTTGTATGGGGCATTACACATTTTTATGCCTCTAGTCACATGGGGATGTTCCTCGATCCTTTAAGGAGCTTCTCCAAAATCCCTCTCCAACGACGCCTAACTTCAGAATGGAAGGACGAGTTGGAACGCCTGGATGCCAACAGTTTATCCTGGGTCTGCCCTTGGTTCCGACCCGGCCCGGTCCTCATCAGATGCAGAGATTATCCGAACGTACCCTTGATAGGACTCAGGGGTTGCATAGCCTACTCACCTAGAGTAGTTATGAGACAACTCATGAGGACCCAAACTACCATTTCTCAAGGGGAACTCGGAGGACTATGTTTCTTCGGAGACCCATGCGCAATCGCCAACTCACTAGCCGTGAGAAAAGCATGGGAGAAACTAGTCTTTATGGGAGATAGAGAGCTAGGAAAAGCTCAAGTGGCTGTCTCCAGTGACTATGAGGTGTGGAGAAGAAGAAGAGGGATGCCTCCACCATCCACCTCACTCATTTCAAACGCTAATAGTGAAGAGCTGCAAGCCCAAGTCAACACCTTGACCCAGAGGATAGAAATCATGGGAGCCCAGATGAGGGCCCTTGAAGAGAGAGAGCAAGAATCTATCCTCACCATTGATGGTCTGCAAAGGCAATGCAAGAAAAAGGATCATGAAATAGAACGCCTCAAGGATCAGTGTGCTGACTCTAATGAGCAAGCTATCTAAGCATCCAAAACTGCCAGAACAAGCTCAGATAGCCAACTTCAAGAGATCACTGCCAAGACAACACGCCTTGAGGCCGAATCAGCAAAACAGGCTCAAACGATCAAGGTCTTGTTGCAAGACCTCATCAAGACTCAGTCGGAAATACGTCAAGAGCGGGAGGCCAATCGGAGACTCAATAGAAGTCTCACTGAGCTACGCTGTAAGGAAAGAGACGGGCTAGCTCAGTACGGCCAAGTACTACAAGATAAGGACCGAGCCCTTGCAAAACTCGATGAACTACAAGCCTTGGTCGTCCATCAAGAGGCGAAGATCAAAGAGGCTCAAAAGTACAGTGAATATATGAGCCAGGCAGTCCAGAAGCAAAGTGAAGCACTCGCTCATCATGTCCGGGAAGCCGAAAGAGAATTACATAGAGATCAAGACCCGCCTGTGGGTTTCTTTAGGCTTTTCCATTTTTGCCAAAAGTTGCTTCGTAGTATGGAATATGGGAATTTAGACCTTCTAATGGATGAATGAAAATTTTCTTTTATTCAACAATTGTCTACTTGCATGCATATCATTCATCTGCATATTTAATTTCCCCTCCTTCACGCTTAACAAATAAGATAATAAAAAGGAAGGATTAACTGACACGTCTTCCAAATCAGAAGAATGGAGAGAAAGCCACTCCTAATCAAGCTCTCTCCAACGGTCGACTCATCACAAGAGGAAAATAAGCCTCGACCGTTGGTCCTCAAAAATAAGGAAGAGGGGACAAGGACACCAGTGCGACTATTTATGTCGCGTCCTTTCCCCTACGAGTCAAATAAAGTTGTACCGTGGAGATACGAGGAATCTTCACCAATAAAAGAGGATATCACGAATATAGCCGGTATTGGGGGCATGACAAGAAGTGGAAGAATATACTCCCCCAAGGACCCACAAGAAGGGGTCCCCAAAAATAAAGGAAAAAACAAAAAGACCGAAGAGGAAAAAGAAAATAAGGAATCCAAGGAGGAGACAGAGGAATTACTCCAGTTTATAAGGCAAAGCGAGTATTCCATTATAGACCAGTTCAACCGCACACCCGCAAAGATAACGTTGTTATCTCTAATAATGAGCTCAGAACCGCACAGAAACGCCCTGATGAAGGTCTTGAGCGAAGCGCATGTACCTCACACTATATCCCAAGAAAAGGTTGAGAGGATCGTCGGCCACATTATGGCAAGCGATCACCTCACCTTCACAGAGGAAGAACTACCCCTCGAGGGGACAAACCACAATAAGACCTTGCACATCTCGATCAAGTGCAAGGAGTACCTCATCGCCAAAGTTCTTGTGGATAACGGGTCATCCTTGAACGTGATGCCCAAGTGCAAACTAGACAAGCTGACTATCCAAGGAACCCGTATGCACCCAAGCAGCACTATCGTTCGAGCCTTCGACGGATCAAAACGAAAAGTAGTGGGAGAAGTTAATTTGCCAATCCAAGTTGGACCCACTATCTTCAACGTCGATTTCCATGTAATGGATATTACTCCAGCATATAGTTGTCTCCTCGGCAGGCCTTGGATCTATGACGCTAAGGCAGTACCTTCAACGCTCCACCAGAAAGTTAAGTTCGTAGTGGATGACAAATTGCTCACGGTCCAAGCAGAAGATGATATCCTGATCAGTGGACCATCCACCCAACCTTATGTGGATGTCGCTGAAGAGGCCCTTGAAACATCTTTTCAAGCGCTAGAAATTGCCAATATAGAAAGACTTCCCAAAAACATGAAGGTAGCCCGCATGATGATGAAGCATGGCTACCATCCTGCCCAAGGATTGGGGGCAGATTCCCAAAGCATGAGGGAACCCCAGGAATTCAAAGATAATCCTTTCAAACACGGCCTAGGATACAACCCTACTAAGGGCCGAGCAGAAAAAGGAAAAGGGAAGTCTCCCCTCCGCACACTCAAGCAAATTTTCCGAATCAGAGGGGTGCAAGCGTCAAGAGCTACCCTAGTCATTAGGAAATCTTTTTCTTCATTTGAGGGATGTAAACCCCATGATTGTTAAAGATTATCCCCCGGGGCTATCCCGACCCTCGGGCATTTTAGGGCACATATTCCCTTATTAATTAATAAAGAATACTTCTTACAATCTGCTTCTTTTCTCGCTATTTTCTGACTAGACCTCACAATAACCCTGTCTAAGTAAACGGAAAAAGAAAAAGAAGAATAAAAAAGGCACGTCTAAATTAACTGAAATTCACCATTGCCATTACGGTCAAACTAGTTGATTAGAAGCACCAAATAAGACTTCACCTCGCCATAAAGAAAGTCATGCTTCGCCAATATTGTGAACAAAAAATAAATACAAAAAAAGAAAAAGCCCATAGAAGCCAAAGGCCAAAAAGAAAAAGGGCAAAATACACGGTAGAAAACCCACTAAGGGGGCTACGCAAAAGATAGGGCCAACCCGGTAGGAAACCCGAACAAAAATAAAGGGTAACCTAGGCAAAAGTTAGGGTTACAAAATAAGGTCCGCTAGGATTCCTCAAAAATCCAAAAAAGAGAGAACCTAGACAAAAGTTAGGGCCAAAACCCAATATCCTAGTTCGAAAACCCCAAGGGTGTAAGAATTAATGGTTGAGTTCAAGAGGGGGGGTGAATTGAACTTTAGAAAACTTTTTCGCAAAACACATTTTCTTGGGAAGAATGATTTATCTTTATTCAATTCTTCTATTAGGTAGATTTGGTTTTAATCACATCAAGAATATAGACAAGAAATAAAAGAGATGAAAGCAGAAATACAACACAAAAGTTTATACTGGTTCACTCTTTCCCAGAGCTACATCCAGTTCTTGACAAATCTGCCAAGTTCCACTAATTCCAAGTGAAAATTACAACCAGTAGATTTACACCAATCTACCCCAAGAACTATCTCACAAACCTACAAGATAGATTCTTGAATAACCACCCAGTAACCAAATCCAATTACTGTAACCAGTGCAGATTCAACACCCAATCTACACAATCACACTTTATACAAGAATATGAAAAGAATAAACCTGGACTGTAGCTTTAACAATATAGAAGTCCAGAAGCAATTCTAACTCAGAACTTTCTCTCTTTGATGAACAACAATCTTGTTCAAAGCACCTTATGATATGAACAGTTTTTGAATGCACAGAGAAAGTCACGGATATGATAGCTCTAAGATTGCTCTCAAATGTTTTCACAAATTGTATGTTTCAATAGACAAATCAAAAACTGTATTTATAGAATAAAAAAGAGAACCTGATTGTCTAAATTGATTAAAACTGATTTAGAGTAACAGATGATCGATCAGAATAATAATATAACAGGTCAGAATCAGTTATGATCGATCAAAATAGCTTTATGACCGATCAGAACTAGTTATGATCGATTAGAATCAAATTGTGATCGATCAAAATTCTTTTCAATTGATTAAAACGACGTTTCAATCGATTGATTTTATTTAAAACTTCATTCAATCGATTGATTTGAGTTTTCAATGGATTGAAACAGTTTTAGAAAAAATGATAGCTCTCTGTTTCAACAGATTAAAAAATATTTCAACAGATTGAAATTCTGAGATACTCCAAATTAAAAAATAACATCTCTCTGTTTCAACAGATTGATCTTGTTTTCAACAGATTGAAAATGTGCAACCTTTAATTGAAAAAATCATTATGAACATTTTAACATGTTGATTCTGCGATTCAATCAATTAAAATTTTGACTGTATATGAACATTTTCTACGTTAAGTAATTTTAACAGATTGAAACTTCCTTTTAACAGATTGAAAAACTCAGTTTGTTCTTTTAATGCTTAAAGGTTGGTTTTTCATGCAGAAAAATAAGTTTAATGAGATGCATCATTTCAAGGCACTTATCACAAGATGTATTGAACTATCAAGAGATTAAATTCTAAACCTATAACCTATTCACCTACACGCCCACAAACTAAACTCTATAAACTCTATATGTCTTCATCAAATCCAACAAGTGCTTTAATCTCCCCCTATTTGATGGAGACAAATCACCACTGCACTGCATAAACAATAATAGAACAGAGACATATATGATTTCGTAGTGTGTGTGTAGTGTCAGTTATAAGCAAATACTTCTCCCCCTATTTGACTTCATCAAAAAGTGTTTAGTTACAGTCCAACAGTACCACGTAGGTACCCAAAACAAAAACAAGAAAAAAAATATGTAAAAGCGAGACTTCACTCATCACCATCCCAGGGACCCTGATTGAATTGAAGATCACCAATTTTGTTGAAGATATCCACCAGTTGATTATCAATGTGTTGAAATCTGGCAATGGAGTCTTCATACAGTCGATGCTGGCGAGCTTGCAGAGCAAATGACATCTCCATGTGCCTCCTTTGATTTGTTTGTAACTCATTCATCTGATGCAGCATAGTCCTTTCAAACTGTGACAGAGGCGTGCCACGGTCAGGTTGTGGTATATAAGGAATCACTTCCAATGGAGACTGCTCTTCCATAACATCTTCCATGGGGTCTGTTGGTCTTGCTGTAGCAGCACTCGGGACACCAGTATCTTCATCTTCTTCCCCTTGTTCTTCTTCTTCGACTTCTTCTTCTCTCCCTGCTTCTTCTTTTGAAATCCACTCACCATCAATTTTGATGAATCCCATTTTATGAAGGACAGAGTTATTAACCTCATTTGTGGGGCGAACAGTTTCAGCCAATTCTCCTTCCAAATCAACACCAAAATGAGTTAAAAATTTAGAAATCAATATTACATAAGGATACCTAAAATCACTTAGTCTTTTTGCTTTGATCATATGGTCCTTGATGACAAATACCCAGTTTACTCTGATTCTGTGATGGATGCAGTACATCAGCACTAAATCACCTTCATTTAGTACTGCATGATTGCTCCCCCTAGGAGTAAGCTGCCAGGCCACTATGAATGCAAGAATCCTTTCTTCAAGTTTCAACTTTCCAGTGTTGAAGGAACTCACAGAGTCACGCTTATTTCTCAAACAAGAGCGAAAGTACTGGACTTTGTTGAATTCGTCCACATCAGAGGTATACCCTTTAGTGACTTTTACTCCTTCATCCTTGAGACCAGCAACATCTTTCCAGACAGTGGAAGTAATTTCTATTTCCACTCCTTTGACTTGAGTTCTTAGTGTAGATCCTTCAAATGTCAGATTAGTGAAGAAAACTTTAATAAGGTTAGGAAAAATCCTACCATTGAGCTCAAGGAACTTCTGAAGTTTCTGGTGTTGCAGCAGTTTCCGAACACCTCTGAACCCTTCAGCATCCAACCACGAGAATTTCAGAACTTTGGGTATATTGATTTGCTTCCTGCTCATTTCGTGAATAAACAAGTCCATCTTTTCTTGGTTCCCATTGAACCAAGATTCAATGCGCCCTCCTCCTGATATTTCTTGACCAGCAGCAGAGGATTCTCCTTTGCTGAACTTCTTTCTCCCGGATTTGGTGTGCTTGAACATGTTGTTTTAGTGAGATGAAACAGAAAAACAGAGAAGAGAGAATGTTTTTAAAGAGAGAGTACAAGCTTTTCGAGCAACTATTGTATGTTAAAATGGAACGAGAAAACCTGGTCCCTTCATCTTCTTTGAATAGACAATTTTTGTCTTTAGTGATTTACTGTTGTTCTGCTTCATGCGCAGAGATGGTAAAAGTAGAGAGAGAGAATTGTTATTGTGCTACTTAATTACCTTCACATCTGATATCCAATCACAGTCATTCAGCTTTTATTAGATAACTATGGCATTTAAGAGAGTAGCAGAAGTTGTTAGCACAATCTGCAGTAAGTGATTAGAGGCAACGCATCCACTACTAACCCTAGAAGAAATTAACCAATTGATTTTCCATAAAATCTATTGATTTTTAATTACAGATGTAGATGCAGATCACCACAAGTAAAATAAATCGATTGAATCGAAGATTTAATCGATTGATTTGTAAAAGTAAAACATGCAGAGTATCAAAAGTGAATTAAATCTATTGAATCGAAGATTTAATCGATTGTTTTGTAAAAGAGAAGCATGCAGAGCAACAGAGTTAGTGAAATAAATCGATTAAAAACTTATTTAATCGATTAAACTGGTAATACATCATGAACAGAGATTGAGAATCAGGAAATCAACAGATTATTTCGCAATTTCAATCGATTAAAACAAATAATTTCAAAATTTTTCGGACAATTTTAATCGATTGAGCCTGTTATCAACTTGTGTTAAAAAGCACATAATCACAATAAAGAATCAATTATTCAATACTAGATATATCCAAAATTCCTAATTCAGTTCTAAGCATATTAAGTCTATCTCTAGGAAGTGGTTTGGTGAATAAGTCAGCTAACTGTTTCTCAGTTTCAATGAATAAAATTTCACAATCACCCCTAGATACATGTTCTCTAATAAAGTGATGTCTAATTTCAATATGCTTAGTTCTAGAGTGTTGAATAGGATTCTTAGTTAGATTAATTGCACTAGTATTATCACAAACCAGAGGTACCGTCTTGAGAACCACTCCATAATCTTTCAATTGTTGCTTAAGATAGATACTCTGAGCACAACAACTTCCAGCTGCAATGTATTCAGCTTTTGCAGTTGAAAGAGCAACACATGCTTGCTTTTTGCTATGCCAAGATATGAGACTGCTTCCCAGTAAATGACATGTACCAGAGGTACTTTTCCTGTCCAATCTACATCCTGCAAAGTCAGAATCAGAAAATCCAACAAGTTTAAGAGATGCACCTTCAGGATACCATAGTCCGACATTAATGGTTCCTTTAAGGTACTTGAGAATCCTTTTAGCAGCGGTAAAGTGAGATTCCTTTGGATTTGCCTGAAATCTAGCACAAAGGCACACACTGAACATAATGTCAGGCCTACTAGCAGTCAGATATAGCAGAGAACCAATCAAACCTCTATATTTAGTTTGATCAACAGATTTCCCTTTTTCATCTAAATCTAGACAGCAGTTAGTAGACATGGGTGTAGAGGATTCTTTGCAGTTATGCATATCAAATCTCTTCAACAACTCATTACAGTATTTAGATTGATTTAGGAAAATGCCATTTCTTAATTGCTTAACCTGAAGACCAAGGAAGAAATTTAATTCTCCCATCATAGACATCTCAAATTCACTTTGCATTTCCTTAACAAACTTATTACACAAGGCATTATTAGTAGAACCGAAAATGATATCATCAACATAAACCTGTACCAGAATAATGTCAGTTCCAGATTTCTTAATGAATAAGGTTTTATCAACTTCACCTTGTTTGTATCCTTGATCAATTAAGAAGTTACTTAGCCTCTCATACCATTGTCTGGGAGCTTGCTTTAAACCATAAAGAGCCTTTTTCAATTTGTAAACATGATCAGGATGTTTGTGATTTTCAAACCCAGGGGGCTGAGAAACATAAACTTCTTCATTGATGAGTCCATTTAGAAAGGCACTCTTGACATCCATCTGAAGTAATCTGAAACCACTAATACAAGCATAAGCTAATAAGAGTCTTACAACTTCAAGTCTAGCTACAGGTGCAAAGGTTTCATCAAAATCAATTCCTTCCTATTGATTATATCCTTTGGCTACCAACCTAGCTTTATTTCTAGTGATAATGTCGTGTTCATCTAGTTTATTTTTGAATACCCACTTAGTACCTATTACATTGATATCTTTGTATTTAGGAACTAATTCCCACACATTATTTCTTTCAAACTGATTAAGCTCATCATGCATGGCACTAACCCAGTATTCATCATTTAATGCATCCTTAACATTTTTAGGTTCAATTTGTGAAATGAATGCCATATGATTGCAGAATTGATTAAGAGAATGTCTAGTGGTTACTCCCTTATTTATTTTCCCAATGACATTGTCTAGAGAAAGATCTCTTGGGACAATCCATTCTTTAGGAAGTTCATTCAAGATATCTTCTTTCTGTTCTTCAGCAATTCTCTCTGGTGGATCAGCTTTTGCAGGATCAATTGATTGATCACCTTCTTCGACAGTATGCTGATCTGAACCACTGGAATGTTTTAACTGATAAGAATTATCAGTTAAATCTTCATCATCTGCAGTACCTTCAACAAGAAGAACATTGTGAATGGTCACAGTTTCACCATCTCCAATATCTCCAGAACCTAAGCTTCTTCCCTTGTTGTTGTCTCCATATGTCACGTGACCTCCATTCTTCAATCTCAGTTTCTGGAATTTTGAAATATCACCTGTCATATGCCTTGAGCATCCGCTGTCCAGGTACCAAAGGGATTCTTGTTGCTGTTCCTGAAAGATCAAGCATCAAGTATTTGGTACCCTTAAAAATTTTGGGTCTTTAGGAGTCAAATTTTCTGTTTAACATGTTTTGGAACCCATCTCATTTTACTTGTGGCACAAAATATTTTCTAGCATGACAGAATTTTACAGTATGCCCTTTTTCATGCAGTAATGACAAGATGAGAAAGGAGATGTTGTTGCTTTTCTAAAAGAAAAGAAGTTCAAATACTTTTTAGTTTTCACCCCAACCTTAGGTTTGTACCCAATTCCAGTATGATTAAAAACACATTTTTGAGACCCAAGAAGTGTATCTAAATTTTCTTTACCTTGAGTAAACTTAGACAGAGTTTTAATCAATTATTCAACCTTACTCTGTAGAAAGATACACTTTTCACAATTATTGTTAGTTGCAGCATTATCAGCGGATGAATAGATTATTTCAAGATGTTCCATATTTGTTTTGCTTTCTAATAATTCTTTTTCCAGAACTTTAACCCTATTTTCTAACCAGTTATTTAGTCCTTTTAACCGATTATTTGTATGAGATAAAGTCCTGGCTTCACTACGCATTTCATTGAAAGCATTTAGTAATGTGCTGTAATTCATTTCATTTTCTGTGGGGGTTGAACTTACATGCGATGAAGAGAATTCACACCCAGCCATTAAGCATAGATTCACTTCTTCATCTTCAGATGCAGAACTGGAGGATGAATCATTGTCTTGACAAGCTATGTAGGCCTTTTTCCCTTTGTACTTTAACTCTTTCTTGTTCTGATTCTTGGTTTTTTCTGGACATTCACTCCTTATGTGTCCCTGCTTACCACAAGAATAACAAGTAATAGTATTTTGAGTAGATTCAGTTCTTTTATCAGTGTACCTTTTAACTTGGCCGGTTCTGTTCTTCTTTCTAAGAAATTTTCCAAATTTCTTATCCAACAGAGTCAGATTCTCAGATTCATTTTCTTCAGACTCACTATTTTCTTCAATCGTCTTGAGAACAATGTTTCTCCTTTTCTTCTCTGCATTTTCTTTTTCTTTAAACCGATTGATTTCCAGCTCGTGTTCCCTTAGCTTACCAAATAATGATGCAGTAGTCATTTCGGTTAAGTCTCTTGATTCGATATAGTTGTCACCTTTGGTTGCCAAGTTCTGTCCAAACATTTCAACATTTTGATGTTTAATTCTTCCTTGTCAAAAGTCTTTCCTAGCCCAATTAGATGATTGACTATGTGTGTGAATCTTTTCTGCACATCTGCAATGGTTTCACCTTGCTGCATTTTGAACAATTCATAGTCTCTAATTAATTCATGCTTTCTTGCCCTTTTCACGTCAGATGTACCCTCATGAGTGACCTCTAGAATTTCCCACATTTCTTTGGCAGAGGCACATTGAGACACCCTGAAAAACTCATCAAGATTTAAAGCAGAGGTAATAATTTTTTTAGCAGTATAATCATATTGGACTTTCCTATTTTCTACATCAGTTAATTCAGCCCAATTTTTTTCAACAATTTTACCATCTACTGTATGAGTTAGTTTGAAAGGCCCATTAACAATTGTTTCCCAAATACCTCTATCAAGAGATTCAATAAAGATTTTCATTCTAACCTTCCAGAAAGAATAATTCACACCAGCGAAAAGAGGAGGCCTGTTTATGGAGGCTCCTTCCGAAAAATTCATCTTTCCCTCAACCATTCTTGGACCGAATTCTTGAGTAACATACAAGAACCAGCTCTGGTACCAATTGTAAGAATTAATGGTTGAGTTCAAGAGGGGGGGTGAATTGAACTTTAGAAAACTTTTTCGCAAAACACACTTTCTTTGGAAGAATGATTTATCTTTATTCAATTCTTCTATTAGGTAGATTTGGTTTTAATCACAACAAGAATATAGACAGGAAATAAAAGAGATGAAAGTAGAAATACAACACAAAAGTTTATACTGGTTCACTCTTTCCCAGAGCTACATCCAGTTCTTGACAAATCTGCCAAGTTCCACTAATTCCAAGTGAAAATTACAACCAGTAGATTTACACCAATCTACCCCAAGAACTATCTCACAAACCCACAAGATAGATTCTTGAATAACCACCCAGTAACCAAATCCAGTTACTGTAACCAGTGCAGATTCAACACCCAATCTACACAATCACACTTTATACAAGAATATGAAAAGAATAAACCTGGACTGTAGCTTTAACAATATAGAAGTCCAGAAGCAATTCTAACTCAGAACTTTCTCTCTTTGATGAACAACAATCTTGATCAAAGCACCTTATGATATGAACAGTTTTTGAATGCACAGAGAAAGTCACGGATATGATAGCTCTAAGATTGCTCTCAAATGTTTTCACAAATTGTATGTTTCAATAGACAAATCAAAAACTGTATTTATAGAATAAAAAAGAGAACCTGATTGTCTAAATTGATTAAAACTGATTTAGAGTAACAGATGATCGATCAGAATAATAATATAACAGGTCAGAATCAGTTATGATCGATCAGAATAGCTTTATGACCGATCAGAACTAGTTATGATCGATTAGAATCAAATTGTGATCGATCAGAATTCTTTTCAATTGATTAAAACGACGTTTCAATCGATTGATTTTATTTAAAACTTCATTCAATCGATTGATTTGAGTTTTCAATGGATTGAAACAATTTTAGAAAAAATGATAGCTCTCTGTTTCAACAGATTAAAAAATATTTCAACAAATTGAAATTCTGAGATACTCCAAATTACAAAATAACATCTCTCTGTTTCAACAGATTGATCTTGTTTTCAACAGATTGAAAATGTGCAACCTTTAATTGAAAAAATCATTATGAACATTTTAACATGTTGATTCTGCGATTCAATCAATTAAAATTTTGACTGTATATGAACATTTTCTATGTTAAGTAATTTTAACAGATTGAAACTTCCTTTTAACAGATTGAAAAACTCAGTTTGTTCTTTTAATGCTTAAAGGTTGGTTTTTCATGCAGAAAAATAAGTTTAATGAGATGCATCATTTCAAGGCGCTTATCACAAGATCTATTGAATTATCAAGAGATTAAATTCTAAACCTATAACCTATTCACCTACACGCCCACAAACTAAACTCTATAAACTCTATATGTCTTCATCAAATCCAACAAGTGCTTCAAAGGGCGATCTAGGGAAATCAACTAGCCATAAAGAGAAATGGAAATAAAACTAAGGCACAAGTACAAAAGAAGGGAAAAACGTTTGCTTAGACAAAAAGCTTAAACACCCAAGCCTAACCCTAGCTAACCATTCTTACAAACACTTCTTTCTAAATAAAATCAACCTTCTAAAACACAATCCATTGAATTTACTTCCTTACTTCTCTTCTCTTGACCCTCACAACAATATTCTAATAATTAATTTGGGAATATGGAGGCGTATAGTCAACAAGAGGATTGAAACCCCTAAAGTGGAGAAAATGGGACACTACATGGCAAAGAGTGCTCTACAAAAAAAAAAAAAAAAAAAAGAAGAAGAAGAAAGAAGAGAAAAGGAAAAGCAAGCTATCCTTCGGTCACAAGAAACCCGGCAAGGTACAACCAAACACAAGAGCACAGATCAGAGGGCATTCGACGCTACAAGACACGTCAGTAAAATCCTTTTGAAAAATTAATTGAAATAGGCATTATAGGACATCAAACATGAAAACATTGCATGCATAAAAATATTTTTGAATCAGGTCCTATTTGCTTTATCCAAAAAAAAACCCCCGTAATTCTAGACAGCCCTCCGGAATTTTCAGACCGCCGTCTCGGTCCTCCAGCAAATCGAGACCGTCGTCTCGCCCACCGAGACCGCCGTCTCGACTTGGTCAACAACGAAATCATCGTTCCACTTGGCGAGACGGCCGTCTCGCTAAAGACCAAAGTCGAGATCGCCGTCTCGATTTCCCAAACAGTCGTCTCGACGCGCGCTATTTCGAGACCGCCATCTCGACTTCCCAGACGGCGGTCCCGGATCCGAATTTTCCCCTATAAATAGGGGAGGCGTATGGAAGATCCCTCACAACTCCTCTGCACCCCAGAACCTCCAACTCTCTAATATCTCACTTCCGAGCACTTCCTGGCCAAAATGTTCCATGGAAGCCAATCTAGAAAGAGAAGAGGCATTGCCGGCGCTAGCAGTTCCTCGGCACCAGCCCCCCAAGATCCTACTCAACTCTCGCCGCAGCACCTAACCCGTCTCGAGCACATCGGGGGTTATACGTGGCATCCCATGTTCAAGCTTGACTTCGGCATCCTTGCCGAGTTTGGATGGGAGGACGATGTCTGGGCCCACATAGATAGCATTGGGTGGGGCTTCCTACTACAGCCTCCACCTACCCACGTGTACCCTCAAGCGGTACTGGAGTTCCTGGCCTCCATCTCCTACGTCGAGGCTCCCTCCATGGTCCCAGGCCTGCCACCAACCAAGATGGTAAACTATTTCATGGGTGGGACGTACCGGACTACCACCCTCGACGAATTCAATGTGAGCATTGGGTTCGTCCGGCCCGAGGATCTGCTAACTCGGGAGTACCGGGAGGCCATCTGCAGCTGTCCCACCAACCTCACCATCGGCGACATGTGGGAAGAGCTCACCAGGTCGCCCATGCTGCCCACGCTGATGAAGGGGTCGGCACTCCCCCCAGCCCTCCGCATTTGCCACAAGCTGCTGGCTGGGACTGTCCACGGGAGGAAGGAGAGCCAAGGTAAGGTAACCCTCCCAGACCTCTTCGTACTTTACTGCATGAGCCAGAGGCGACGCTGCAACCCTGACTACTTCTTCCTGAGGACCCTTAAGGACTTCGTGAGCAGACCAGTAGGAGCCGTCCTCATGGCTCCTCTTATCACTCCCCTGACAGAGAAATGGGGGTGCGCTGGCCGGGAAGAGCTAGCCTCCAGCCTATGACCCGAATCCATCAACGGGTCGATTCTGGTCAGCATGGGGATGCTGATACGCCGCGAGACTCAGTTGGTCCTTCATCCCTCGCTGGATTTCGCGCTGGACCTCCAGGACATCATGGCGATGCACGATCTCCCAACACCTCCTGACTTCCAGCAGCCACATCAGCACCAACAACCACCGCAATACACAGACGACTTTGCTAGCGTAAACCGCAACATCCACGATCTGCGCCAGCAATTCGATCAAATGTTTGTGCGGCAAGGGCAATTGTCCCTAAGGCAGGAAGCCTTTGACACCTGGCTGGAGATGATGTACCAATATCAGCAGGGAATGCGGCAAGACTGGACAACATGCCAGCAAGAATACCTCGACGAAACCCGGGAGCAAGCAGAATTCCGGGAACATATGTACCAGCAATTCCCCTATCATGGATCGTCTCCAGAAGATAGCCCTTAGGGATAGTGCTTGAAATGGTTGTAATAAAATTTTCCCTTATGAATAAAATTTTTATTTCATGCATTCGTTGCCACCCTTTTTTCAAAATTCAGCGTAACAAAAAAAGAAAGCTGAAGAGTAAAAGACGTACGCTCAAGAAAAATGCCAAAATCCTAAATCGCGAGAAAAAAGAAATAAAACCGCGAGAAAAAGGTAGGATTAAGACAAGCCATCACCTTGACCAACAAAACTTCGACAACCAACCAAGAGTCGAACACAAACAAAGCCCACCCGACCAACCAGCAAGAGTCGGGTGATCATCATCAAAAGACCAAAAACAAAGAATCCCCAGCAACCAACAAGGCTGGATGAACACCAACAAAATCCCCGCCACAGACCGGACAACCAAATCAAAGGCATCTCAACAAACAGCGCATGAGCCACTTGAGCAGTAAGACGCCACCACCACCAGTCCTACACAACGGACTGCAACTACCAGCCTGATGGGGGGTTCATACCCATCCAGTCCAACACACAGCGGACTGCAACTACCAACCTGATGGGGGGTTCATACCCATCCAGTCCAACACATAGCGGACTGCAACTACCAGCCTGATGAGGGGTTTATACCCATCAACCGAAGGATCGGCTACCGTTAGAAGGAGTATTCTGAGGTTCTACCACATGCCAACCAAAGGGATCAGCTACCGTCAGAAGGAGTATCCTGGAGGTGCACGACACAAATTTCCCCAGAGGATCAACCGCCGCAAGACGGAGCATCTGAAGGGTAACCGGGCAAGAGGGTCAACTCCTTTACCTTCCAGTCGTTCTTCTTGGCACAACAGGCCAATAGCCGACTGGTCAGTAAAGGGGGGGTAGCTGTAGACCCCTAATCTTGTCCGACCTCATAATAAAGATCAGAAGACCTTCTATTCGAAGATGGATGAAGCCTAAGAAGCCACTAGGAGAGACTATTAGGCCCCATACTAGGATAGGAGGGATTTTTGGCCCAAAAATAAGGATTTTCGCCTTTTAAGGTCGATACCGCCGTCTCACCTTGTGCAAATGGCGAGACCGCCGTCTCGTTTGGCGAGACGGCCGTCTCGCCATTCCTGCAATGCGAGACCGCCGTCTCGATTGGTGAGACGGCCGTCTCGACCTTGTCAGACTAGACGGCCCGTCTCGACCTGATAGGCGCGAATCCCTATAAATAGGAGCGTCATTCCCTTCATTTCCAAGAGTTCTTCCTCCTTCTCTCTAGACTTTTCTTCAAATTCTCTCTCTAGACCCCCTCCGAAGCATTTTCGGAGTTTTTGAGAGTTTTCTAGAGCGTTTTTTGATCATTTTCAGCATTGTAATGAGCCGAGGGCTGCCAAAAAGCACCCTAGTACTCAAAGAATTAATAGAAAAGCTTGCTTTGGAGGTTTATACTTTCTCTCTCTATCTTTTACTGCCTTATTTTAAATTACGCAATAGACATTAGGGCCATGTAGTCATAATTTAAAATTCCGCAAATAAAAGGGTAAAAGCGTATTTTCACCGGTTTAATTATTTTTAAGTAGTTGGCCTATCATAGGGAACCCGAAAGGGGCGTCGTAAAGGAACTAACACTTCCTTTACGCGTAACTAACTTCCTTACCCAAATCTGGTTCTAATGACCAAAGTTGGTTTTTCGAAAACCAACACCTTTTAAACTCCTTTTCCGATGTTTCCGGTAAAAACGTCGGTGGCAACTCTAGAGAACCCTTAAAAAACTAGTTCTTGGTTTAGCCTGGTTATCGGACAATCCAAGAACGCCCTTTCAAAAACCTCACCTCTAGGTTCAGCCCGGTTATCGGACAACCTAAAGGAGTTGTAACTACCAATAATAACGCGAAAATTGGAAAGTCGGAACCATCACGTCGCTCCGACCGCCATCGTTTTGACGGCGGCAACAGAAGGCTAGGTTCCTCTTTTGATGTTGACCTTCTTCATCATTTAGCCTTCCAAGTTCAAGTTCGTGCTCTCTCAACTTTCCAAAGAGCGCCGCCATAGACATTGTTGCTAGATTTTGTGACTCCGTGATGGCCGTCACCTTCGGTTTCCATTTCCTATCCAAAGATTTCAAGATTTTTACATTTAATTCATTAACATAAAAAATTTTACCTAACCCGGCGAGATGATTCACTATGTGCGTGAAATGCTTTTGAACGTCAAAGATTGTTTCTCCTTGTTGCATTTGGAACATCTCATATTCTAGGATCAATGAATTCTTCCGTGCTCTTTTTACATCGTCGATACCTTCGTGGGTTACTCTTAACATTTCCCATATTTCTTGAGCACTTTTACAAACAAAGATCCTATAAAACTCATCAAGGGTTAAAACAGATGAAATAATATTTCTAGCCCTAACATCATATTGAGCTTTTCTATATTCCTCAGCCGTCCATCTAGAAAATGGTTTTGATACTTCTACTCCGTTTTCAGAAATTTTAGGAATAAAAGGATCATTTAAAATTGCATCCCAAACACCTCTATCAACAGACTCTAAAAATATTTGCAGTTTAACTTTCCAAAGCGAATAATTTTGCCCTGCAAAAAGTGGGGATCTATTGATAGAAGCACCCTCGGCAAACGTTTGATTTTGTCCGGCCATTTTCGAAAATTGAATGACTATCAAAGCAAGCTCTGATACCACTTGTTAGAATCACGTAGCGGAATGTTTGCATTTCCGGACAAAAACCAAGAGGGGGGGTGAATTGGTTTCTTAAACAAAAATTAGGGTTTTAAAATTTTTCCCAAATTTCACCGATTAAAATGTTGTGTAAAGTAAATAGAGAGGGGATAGAAGATTACACAGTCGATTTATACTGGTTCAGATCAAAAGACCCTACGTCCAATTGCTAATCACTCAAACAGAGGATGAACACTGTCACTATAATCACAGTTATACAAACAGATTACAAATGAAAAGATAAGGTAAAGAAAACACCTCTCTTGAGTAACACAAGAGATGAACACCTCCTTTGAGTCCCACAAAGGATGAAGAACAACATTCCCTAGAGACGGCACAACACACAATCCACTAAGAAAACTCACTCAGTGATTCTTATCGCTTCTAGCCCACACTAGTTTCAAAAGCCCCTTTTTTTCCCCAACAAACAGTTCTTTGGCAGTCACAACTCTTAACTTTTGTTTGAAAAAGGTTGTTCAATTTGCAGAGACCCTTAAAGAACCTTAAGTAGAGAGATTAGGGTTTGGGAATTGGGGATTTTCGAAAACAGATGAATTGGGAATAGGGTTTTTGAAACTTGGTCCAATTTTGAACTTTAAAACACATATCTGACTGAAATAATCGATTATCTTCAGTGTTAATCGATTATTCTAGATCCAAATTCACCTAGAACCCAAAACCACTCAGTTTAATCGATTAACAGAGCAATTAATCGATTAATAGCCCTGTTAATCGATTAACAGAGGCTTTAATCGATTATTCCAGAGAGCAGATGCTAAAAATGGTTTTTCTCTCTGTAATAATCGATTATCCTGCCATTTAATTGATTAATCCAGTATGTTTTTGATAAAAATGAGTTTTTAGAACCTTTAAAGAATAAACTATGTGCTGGCTATCTTGGACTCTAATATTACAAACTCAAAATCATAAAAATAGAGTTATTACATAATATTACAAGTCTTCAAATCTTTAAGTCCTTTGTTCTTGAATCATCATCAAAATCAACAGGCTTCATATTCATATATGTTCAACATTCATATCCTTGTATGTTTCAACAATCTCCCCCTTTTTTACGATGATCAAAATTTCCTTTAAAGCCCTTTGTAATAACATGTTTTGTCTGTCACATCTAACAAAAACATTAAACATACTAGATAATATTGAAATTTAATAAACATAAGAAACATAAGAGGCTTTAAATAATTTCTCCCCCTATTTTGATTTTGATAAAAAAAATGAAAGCTCCCCCTCAATAAGTGCATAATTTATAAGATATCTCCACCTCAAACAAATGCATAATAAAAATAAACAACTCCCCCTCAAGCAATGCAAACATAGAGTTCTTAGTGAATAAAACAGTAAAATACAAAATGCAAAGTTTGATCAATTAAGCAGATTTTTAGGCTATTTCTAATATTCCTAAGTCTATTCTAAGTTCATAGAATATATCCTTTGGAAGAGGTTTGGTAAAAAATATCTGCTAATTGATTCTTTGTATCAACATATTCAATATTACAATTTCCTTTACTGATATGATCTCTTAAGAAGTGATGTCTAATCTCTATATGCTTAGTTCTAAAGTGCATTACTGGATTCTTAGTAAGATTTATTGCACTTGTATTATCACACATCAATGGAATATCACTTAGAAAGATACTATAGTCTTCTAATTGTTGTTTCATCCACAAAATTTGAGCATAGAAATTCCCAGCTGCAATATATTCAGCTTCAGTAGTGGATAAAGCAACACATGCTTGTTTCTTAGAATGCCAAGACACTAATGATGATCCTAACAAATGACATGTTCCACTAGTACTCTTTCTATCTATTTTACATCCACCATAATCAGCATCAGAATAACCTATTACACTAGGAGAAGCTTCAGATGGATACCATAAACCAAAACCTGTAGTTCCTTTTAAATATTTTAAAATTATTTTTACTGCAGTTAAGTGAGATTCTTTTGGACATGCTTGAAATCTAGCACACACACAAACAGAATGCATAATATCAGGTCTACTTGCAGTTAAGTATAATAGTGAACCTATCATACCTCTATACATAGATTGATTAATTTTCAAACCTGATTCATCCTTGTCTTAATAGCATGAAGTTCCCATGGGTGTGTTAGCTACCTTTGAAGTGTCCATTCCAAATTTCTTGAGAATCTCTTTGCAGTATTTGGTTTGAGAGACAAAAATGCCACCTTTAAGTTGTTTGATTTGAAGTCCAAGAAAGAACGTTAATTCTCCCATCAAATTCTCCCTGCATTATCTTAGCAAATTCTACACACAAGGAATTATCAGTTGATCCAAAAATGATATCATCAACATATACTTGAACTAATAAGATATGTTCTTTTACTTTCTTAATAAACAAAGTTAAATCAATTTTTCCTCTAGAAAAATCATTTGAAGTTAGAAAACTACTTAATCTTTCATACCAAGACCTAGGAGCTTGTTTTAAACCATATAAAACTTTCTTCAATTTAAAAATATGATTGGGGTAATTAAAATCTTCAAATCCAGGGGGTTGTTCCACATATACTTCTTCTTTGATAAACCCATTCAAAAATGCACTTTTAACATCCATTTGATATAGTTTAAATTTAATCAATAACGAATAAGCAAGAAGTAGGCGTATAGCCTCTAACCTAGCAACAACAGCATAAGTTTCATCATAATCAATACCTTCCTCCTGACAGTAACCTTTGGCAACAAGTCTGGCTTTATTCTTTGTTATATTTCCATCCTCATCAAGTTTGTTTCTAAATACTCATTTTGTTCCAATTACTTGATGTGATTCTTCTCTTGGAATTAATTCCTAGACTTGACTCCTTTTAAATTGATTAAGTTCTTCTTGCATTACTATGCACCATTTGTCATCTTTAAGTGCTTCTTCCACACTTTTGGGTTCTATCTGTGAAACAAAAGCTACAGACATACAGAAATTAGTCATATTTCTAGTTCTTACCCCTTTTGAGATATCATCAATTATATTGTCCATTGAAAGTCCTCTTGGTGATTGCCACTCTTTTGCTAATTCAGTTGGTTGAGAAGGCTCATTCTCATTCAAATATAATTCTTCAAGAGTCTCTCTTATGTACTCATCATCACCTACAAGTTCTTTATTTGACTCAAGAGGATTTCCCCCAAGGTCTACAATTTCATCAAAAGTGACATGTACAGATTCTTCAACATTTAAATTTCTTCTATTGAACACTCTATAAGCTTTGCTAGCTAGTTAATAACCTAAGAAAATGCCCTCATCGGCTTTTGAGTCAAACTTTCCTAAGTTATCTTTTCCATTATTTAACACAAAGCATTTACATCCAAATATTTTCAAATGAGCAACATTAGGCTTTCTAGCATTTAATAGTTCATAAGGAGTTGATTTTATAATTAGCCTAATAAGCATCCTATTTAAAACATAACATGCAGTACTTACAGCGTCAGCCCAAAAATATTTAGGAACATTTGATTCATTTAACATTATTCTAGCAAGTTCCTCTAGTGACCTATTTTTCCTTTCTACTACACCATTTTGTTGGGAAGTCCTAGGTGCAAAAAAATTATGCAAAATTCCATTTTCCTCACAATAATTTTCAAACCATTCATTTTGAAACTCTCCACCATGGTCACTTCTTAATACCTTAATTCTTAAGTCTTTTTCATTTTGAATTTGCTTTGCAAACTTCCTAAAGACCTTAAAAGCTTCACATTTCAATGTTAAGAAAAATGTCCAAGTATATCTAGAAAAATCATCAACAATTACAAGAGCATAATAATTTCTACCAAAACTTTTTATCCTAGATGGAACAAATAAATCTAAGTGTAAAAGTTCTAAAGGTTTTGATGTGGAAATAATATTCTTTGATTTAAATGATGATTTTACTTGTTTACCTTTTTGACATGCATCACATAATCTATCTTTTTCAAATTTTAACTTAGGCAAACCAACAACTAAGTCCTTTGATATTAATTTGTTTAACTGATGTATATTTATATGAGCCGCTCTCATATGCCATAACCATGGGTTCTCTTTCTTAGCAACTAAGCATGTTATACTAGTCTCATATATACAATCCAAATCAATCAAATATATATTATTATGCCTAATGCCTTTCAATGCTATATTTTGGAATCTATCAAATATATGGTACAAAACTTACTTTTAAAGATTACCTTGAATCCTTTGTCACAAAGTTGACTTATACTTAGTTGATTATGCTTTAGCCCATCAACAAGAAGCACATCCTTTATCTCCAAAGTATTTGCACCACCAATATTTCTGATTCCAAGTATCTTTCCTTTGTTGTTGTCCCCATAGGTTACATACCCTTGTTCTTTATCTTTGAACCTTACAAATTTCGTTTTGTCTCCGGTCATATGTTTTGAGCATCCACTATCAAGATACCATATAGACTTCTTGGATTTGGAAGTTTCCTACAAAACAAGAACATAGTAATCTTAGGTCCCCATAACTTTTGGGTCCTTGGGGTTAGAGACAAACAAGTCATTTAACAATAGGAACCCAAACATATTTTCCTTTAGGAACACCAAAATGCTTAATTTTAGATCTATTTGAGGTATGACCATGTTTCATACAATAAAAACATGCATTAGATGTAATTTTACAATATGATACATTTCTAACTATTGACGGTTAAGTTCCTTTTACAACTCATACTCTTCTATTTTTAATTTTAGGCCTTTTCAATGGAACATGACAATTTTCTCTATTTTGAATAAAAGCTTTATCCTTATAATTATCACTTATTTCCTTCTCAGCTTTATCAAGCAAATGGCTAAGTATATCAATATCATATTCATACTCTTTACATGATGCACATGCTATTTTCTTATTATCTTTTTTTTCTAAACATACAATTTTCGTTTTTAAGGACTCCACCTCTTTTTCGAATTTATTCAAACACTTTTTCACTGATTTGTATTCATTTTTCAAGTCCTTAAAAGCATTAAACAATTCTTCATATGCATTTTGTAATTCATCAAAGTTATTTTCATCATCACTTGAGGAAGAGTCGGAATCACTAACCTCAAAGTCAGAAGATATACTGTGTTTTTCCATCAAGCAAATGTTAGCTTCTATTTCCGAATCACTTGACTTCGAACTTGAGTCACTATCATCCCAAGCAATGTAGGCTTTCTTCTTGCCTTTGTTATCTTCATTCTTCTTGTTTGGACATTCTATTTTTACATGTCCTGTTTCACCACAACCATAACATTTGATATTTAAAGAAGTACTTTCACTTACCTTTCCCTTACCTTTGAAGGGTTGCTTTCCTTTGGCTTTCATAAACTTGGTAAATTTCTTTATCATAAGACTCAATTGTTCTTCTTCTTCATTTTCTGAGTCTTCTTCTTCCTTCTTCATCTTAACCTTGGAAATTTTAGTTTTGAAGGCTAGGTTCCTCTTTTGATGCTGACCTTCTTCATCATTTAGCCTTCCAAGTTCAAGTTTGTGCTCTCTCAACTTTCCAAAGAGCGCCGCCATAGACATTGTTGCTAGATTTTGTGACTCCGTGATGGCCGTCACCTTAGGTTTCCATTTCCTATCCAAAGATTTCAAGATTTTTACATTTATTTCATCAACATCAAAAATTTTACCTAACCGAGTGAGATGATTCACTATGTGCGTGAAACACTTTTGAACGTCAAAGATTGTTTCTCCTTGTTGCATTCGGAACATCTCATATTCTTGGATCAATGAATTCTTCCGTGCTCTTTTTACATCGTCGGTACCTTCGTGGGTTACTCTTAACATTTCCCACATTTCTTGAGCACTTTTACAAATAGAGATCCTGTAAAACTCATCAAGGGTTAAAGCATATGAAATAATATTTCTAGCCCTAACATCATATTGAGCTTTTCTATATTCCTCAGCCGTCCATCTAGAAAATGGTTTTGATACTTGTAGACCCCTAATTTTGCCCGGCCTCTCAAAATAAAAGCTAGAGGAGCTTCGCCCAAAGATGGAGTTCATCCGGCTCCCCAAAACGAGAAGGACCTCCCACAACAAAAGACGGAGTTCATTCATTCACACAATAAAGACCAAAAGAGACTTCCTACACAAAGACAAAGCTCGCCCGGCATCTTAATGAAGGCCAAGAAGACTTCCTATATGAAGATAAAGCTTCAACGGACACACATCGGCATCAATCTATGTCCGAAAAAGGAAAGGAAAGCTTCCGGGGTCCCGAACGCGAAGGCTGGACAAAACAGGCCGAGACCACCATCCCGGGGTTGGGACGGCCGTCCCAGCTGCAATTAGCGGTTGGGACGCGCGTCCGAATGTGGGACGGCCGTCCCAAACCCCGGGGGTCTCGGCCTTCGTTAAATTGCATTTGGGACGGCCGTCCCAACCCGGGCTGGCCGTCCCAGTTGGCACAACGTGAAAAACGCGTTTGGGACGGCCGTCCCAACCCGGACGGCCGTCCCAAAGTCCCGAGCGGCGAAAAATACTATAAATAGGAGCCTCATTTGTCTCATTTCACACACCTCGGACACCGAGAGAATTCCTGGACTTGTCTTCTTCTCTCCCTCTCTCGAATGATCTTTCGATTGCCTTTAATAGGTAACAATCGGTTAAGGAATTTGTATTCGGCATTCGATTCTTCTAGAAATTTTAGTCGAGTCGAGTCCGTAATCGAGAGGAGAGTTGTTGTAGAGCGAAGGACTGCCGAAACGCGTCCTCTTTGTAAAAGACTTATAATATAAAGCTTGCTACGGAGGTTTTTTCTCAATTCTCTTCTCCTTTCTTGCTTTATTTACTTACGTATGCAATGTAGATAAATCATGTAGATAGCCATATTTATTAAATAAATAAAATAAGGGTAATCGCGTAATTTCTTGTAATCTGGACTTAAATGAATTAATCCGTCATAGGGAACCCGAAAGGGGCGTTGTGGGGTGCTAATACCTTCCCCACACGTAACTAACTCCCTTACCCGACTACGGTTATAATGGCCAAGTTGGTTTTTAATAAAATCAACGCCTTTTTTCCTTTTCCAATGTTTACGGTCAAAACATTGGTGGCGACTCCAAAAGAACCCCTTTTCGAAAACCTTGCTTCTATTAGAGGATAGTTCGGTGTTGAACACCTCGGAAGCAATGAACACAATTTTAACAAAAAACGCGAGTCCAACCATCTTTTCGCGACCGCTCGCAGAACGTTCGAGACGTCCCCCGGACGTCGGAACGGACGGCGGCGACAGATGGCGACTCCACTGGGGAAGCTAGAGAGTTGATCCCATTTAGTGACGGATAAATTCAAACTAAGCAAAGATTTGAAATTACGCCTTTACCCTTTTGTATGTTTTTATTGTATGGCTTTAAATAACTGCTGTATGATTATTTCTGCAATTGTTTGAAATATAAATTGCACACAAAAACCCTTGCACACAACGGTCCCTCTATGCCGGGGGCAAGAGTGAATACCTATAGGGAGTGGGTGGCGAGATACGATCGGTTAGTTGGCACACGGGGCTACTACCGTTGTCGGAAAACCACCAACTCAAGGTGATAACTCTCTTCTTTTGGTCTAAGGATGTCGACACGGAGTTCCGTGCATGACCAGAGGATTGAGAGTTGAGAGGTCCCTATAATGGGGGCACCTTGGGGACCTTTGGCACTGGTGAGAACAGCTAGAACCACCTAAACCAAGCACGTTTCTGCAGGAAAATCCCACCTCGTGATTAAATAAGCGTGGCTACTGCTCGTGGATGTACGAATTGTGTGTGCATTTGTTTGCTGCATTTGTATTGATGCATTAGCATAGGGTAATCATACAACAAAAAAATGAAAAACCCTAAAAATCACAAAAAGTGAAAAGATAAAAGACCTTTATCTCGGACGAGTCTTCGATTAAGCTAGCCTGGTTTCGGGTTCTTTGTAAGCTAAGTAGCCACGTTGGCCAAGCAGAAGAGATAAAGGGTCATAAAAAATATAAAAAGCAGATTAAAGTCATAAAAATACCTCTGTTACAAAATTAAAATTATTAGCAAAAGTCTTATAATTCATATTACCTTTTCTTCATAAAAATAAAAAAAGGGAAGAAAATAGGACTCTCTTCATTAAAATCCATAAACATTCATATAGATAAGCTTTTCTTTCAAGGAAAACCCGGTATTATCATGCATCATATTAGGAATAAAACATGATAATACTTAGAAAAATAAACACTTGCATACATGCATTTACAAAAACTCATCCTCATATCATGCATTTTCAATTTTGCTAGATAATGGAGGGATCCGGTAATAGACAATTAAAGAAAGTGGAGATCCTTCTATGCCGTGTAGAGAAGTTAAGGCACTTGTGTACATATATGCCGCGGGAGGTCTATGCTAGCTTTGAGAAGTCTTACGGAAGAATTCTTGACCTCCTAAAGATCGGCATTGATCCAATATTTGTTAGAGCATTGGTCCACTTACGGAGTCCCGATTTACATCGCTTCGAGTTCTCGCGGTTTGACTTGGTACCAACCTTAGAAGAATATGAACTCATGGTCGAGATGGCCTCGGTCGGTTGGGGTCTACGTTTGCTCGGGAGTATATACGGCCGTGAGTAAGGTTGCTACTATTATACGACTGCCTCCTCATCAATCCACCCTAGAGGGAAAAGGGAATATCGAGAGGTTGGAAAATGGCTATAATAGAAGACCACTTAATCTCTTTAGGCTGAAAAGAAGGACTGGTCTACATTCAACAAGACTCTAGCATTAGCAATGTTCGGAATCATATTATTCCCATTCCATGTGAACATCGTGGATCATGCTTTGCAATGGACGCATTCTTTGCACTGGGATGTGTATTCAAAGAGTCCTATACACTGCAATCCTTGCTGACACCACTACTTTCAGTAGATTTTTGCAGACGAAACAGGGGAAAACACTTAGATGCTTGCACTTCACTACTATACGTGTGGGGTATTACTCATTTCTACGCCTCAAGCCATATGGGCGTATTTCACGATCCTTTAAGGAGTTTTCAAAAATCCCTCTTCGACATCGTCAAGTGCTAGAATGGAAAAGCTGAGTTGGAAAGATGGAACATAGAACACATATCACTGGGTATGCCCTTGGTTCCGACCCAGTTATATTCTCATACGATGTGGAGATTACACGAGCATACCATTACTAGGCCTCGGGGGTTGTATAGCCTACTCTCCTAAGATGGCTATGAGACAACTTATGAGAACCCGAGACCGCACCAACTCAAGAAGAGCTCGGAGGGCTGAGTCTATGTCATTATTCCCATAACTTTAAAGAAGTATCCGCTGTCCAGAAAGCATGGGAAAGACCGGTCTACATGGGAGATAAAGAACTCGGAAAGGTTCGGGTTTCTACGTCCCATGAATATGAAGAATGGAGAAAAAATAGAGGGATACCCCAACCATCTGCTGCATTCACTACAACTTTAGTCGGTGAAGAGCTACAATTGCGAGTCAATGCCTTAAACAAGAGGGTTGAAGTCATGGAAGCTCAGTGAGAGCCTTCGAAGAAAAAGATCAAGAGTCAACCCTTATAATAGATGGCCTAAAAAGGCAATGTAAAAAGAAGGACCACGAAATAGAGCGTCTTAAGAACGATTGTGCTGATTATCGGGAAGAGACTAAGCAAGCATTAAAGATTCCAAGACTTGAGCAAGATAGTCCGTTCAGGGACTTGAATGACGAAATAGCACATCTCGAAAACACGCTTGCGGAACGGGCAAGAACGATCAAGTTAATACAAGATGACCTAGCAAATACTCGGTCAGAAGCACAAAAATGGTGGGAAACCGCTGAGAAATACAGAATAGACCTAGAGGAGCTACATGAAAAAGAAAAAGATGGATTAGCTCAATACGGTCAATTACTTCGTGAAAAGGACCGACTAATAGAGAGGTCTGATCAGCAACATGCCTTGATCGTTCATCAAGAAGAAAAGATAAAAGAGGCTCGTCGATATAGTGAAGACATGAGCCGGGCGGTATCTGAGCAAATCAAGACGCTCAGAAATCACGTGATAACGGTGAAGACGAATTACGAAGAAAGCCTAATTTACCTATAGGATTCTTCAAGCTTTTTCGCTTTTGTCAACACTTGCTTCAAAGCATTGTATAGAAGGATTTACACTTTCTAATAAAAAGGATTTATTTTTCTCTCCTTAAATTGTCTATTGCATTCATAAATTGCATACATTCACATATCCCTCCTCATTTAATAATAAAGATAATAAAAAGAAAGGATTAAGCGATGTGCTTTTCACAAATCAGAAAAATGGAAAAGAAGCCTTTCGTCATCAAAATCTCTACGACGGTCAATAAATCGAAGATGATAACAAACAAGCACCGTTAATCATTCCAAACACTAAAAGGGAAGAAGCAATAACGCCTTTACGCTTATTCGTACCGCGTCCTTTCCCTTATGAATCAAATAAAGTTGTACCTTGGAGATACTCGGAAGAATCGTCGGTCAATCAAGATATCTCCAACATAGCCGGTATTGGGGGCATGACAAGAAGCGGAAGAATATATTCCCCCAAGGAATTACAAGATAATATTCCTAAAGATAAAATGAAAAATAAAGCCGAAGAAGAAAACGAATCCAAGGAGGAGACGAGATGAGTTACTCCGAGTACATAAGACAAAGCGAGTACTCCATCATAGATCAACTCAATCGTACTCCGGCAAAAATAACTTTGTTATCCCTCATCATGAGTTCGGAACCGCATCGAAACGCATTGTTAAAGGTTTTGAATGAATCATTTGTTCCACATGCAATATCCCAAGACAAGTTCGAAGGAATTATTAGTAATATTACAGCTAATAATCATCTTACCTTCACCAACGAAGAATTCCCTTTGGAAGAGTCAAATCATAATAAGCCTTTGCATATCTCTGTCAAATGCAAAGAGTATCTCATTTCCAAAGTACTTGTGGATAATGGGTCATCCCTAAATGTTATGCCTAAAAGTACACTCGACAAGATAACAATACAAGGAACCCACATGCGACCGAGTAATACGGTTGTTCGAGCCTTTGACGGATCAAGGCGTGAAGTAGTAGGAGAGATCGAGTCTACCAATCCAAATTGGACCTACTATTTTCAACATAGACTTCCACGTGATGGATATCACGCCGGCATACTGATTGTCTCCTTGGTAGACCTTGGATTCACGAGCGCTAAGGCAATACCTTCAACGCTCCACCGAGAAAATCAAGTTTGTGACAAATGATAAACTCGTCACAGTTCAAGGCTGAAGAAGACTTTCGATTAGCAAACCGATCGACCAACCATATGTGGATGCGGCTGAAGAGGCTCTTGAAACGTCTTTTCAAGCACTTGAAATTGCCAACATAGAAAGACTCCCTGGTAATACAAAGGTGGCCCATATGATGAAAAGATATGGATATCGCCCGGGACGGGGGCTCGGAAAGAACGCTCAAGGTATAAGAGAGCCACCGGACTTCAAGGACAATCCGCTAAAGTATGGATTAGGGTATAACCCTACGAAAGATCAAACCATACGAAGAACAGGGAAGTCTTACCCCTCGAAGATGGTATTCAGAAAAGGAGGGGAATTAGCGCAAAGGGTAGCGTTAGTCATTAGGTGTCCTTCTTCGATTCTAAGGGATGTAAATCTAGTGACTATTAGAGATCACTCCTCGGGGTTTGCCAGTCCCAGAGCATCTTTAGGGCACACATTTCCACTGAAATTACAAAAGAATGCTATTCTTACTATACTGCTTCTTTTCTTGCTAAAATGTATCTATACCCCATTTTAATAAACAAAGTTTAGATAAATGTTTTGTTCCAAATGCGTCCAAATAAGTAAAGCGCCGCAAAGCAAAGTCAAAATAAATTGATTAATTAGAAACATAATCAAAATTTATCTTGATAAAATCAAGTTTCGACAATGTTGTGCAAAAAATAATATATACGCATACAAAAAAGGAAAGCCCGTCGAGGTCAAAGGCCGAGACAAGAAAATAAAAGGGCAAAATACCGGCAGGAAACCCACAAAGGGGGCTGCGCAAAAGTTAGGGTAAACCGGCGGGAGACACGAACAATAATAAAGGGTAGCCTGGGCAAAAGTTAGGGTTATTAAAAGTCCGCTAGGTATTCCTTAAAAATAAATACAAAAAGGAAACCTAGACAAAAGTTAGGACAAAAGCACGGCATCCTAGGCTGAAAACCCGAAAGGGCGGTCTAGGGAAGTTAATCAATCGCAAAAAAGCGCTATATAACAATAAGTAATGACGTCACATTATAAGAGCAAAACGTTTTGTCTAAACTAGCCTAAACACCGACCAACCCTGACTAGCCATTCTTACAAAAACCTTTATTACAAAAATATCACTCTAAAACACAAGCCTTTGCAATAAATCCTTTTCCTTCTCTTCTCTTGACCATTTCACTATAAAGCATTCAAGTAATAAAGGGGAATGTAGTAACATAGTGATCAATAGGAAGGTTGAAATCCCTAAGGAAAGGAAGAGAGGCATTGATATGGCAGTTACCCTACAAAACAGAAGATTGCTCTTCGGCCATAGCAAAGAAAATTCCAAGACGGCAAATCAATACAGCTAAGCTTACTATCCAAGAAACAAGATGACATAAAGGCACAACACCAGGAATGCGCCCCAAGTCAAAGCACATCAGTTAAAACTTTCAAGATATTAAGCTGAAATAGATCATAGAATGCATATCATGAAGCATTGCATGCATTAAAGCATAAATGAAGGGAATCCTATCTTCAATTTCATCAAAAAACACGAAATTTAACTCAAAAAATCAAAAAACCAACATAAGAAGTTTGGGACGGCCGTCCCAATACCCGAACGGCCGTCCCAAGTGCCAATTGTCGGTTGGGACGCACGTCCCAGTGGGGGTTGGCCCATGTGAATTTTGTCCATTTGAGACGGCCGTCCCAACCCGGACGGCCGTCCCAAATTCCCCTGACGCGGCCTATATATGTTGGGCGCGGATTTTGGCTCTGGCACTTCATTCCAAGCTTCCTATCTTGTTTTTTCTACTCCTCCATACATTTTTAGCATTTCTAAAAGAGTAGAGCTCACAATGGAACACGGAGAAGCCTCGTCCAGAAGAAAACGCACCGGGACTGCTGCTAGAAGAACTCCTGTCACTAGCATGATGATGGCGAAGCGCATCAACAACGATTGGCAAATATCCAACAATTTGCACGGTACCCTATCTTTGCGGTTAGATTTTGGGATCCTTGCTACATTCGGCTGGGAGCAAGACGTTAGGAAGTTCATCCACAACATAGGATGGGACTTCCTACTCCGCGAGCCGCCCACTCGAATCCATCGCACCGCTGCAATGGAGTTTCTCGCCTCTGTCAACATGATGGAAATGCCATCTACAATTCTTGGAGTGCCACCAACACAAGCTGTCTCCTCTTGGATGGATGGAGCCTACCGGACCACGGCCCTGGATGACTTCAACGTCATCATGGGATTACGCCAACGAGCCGATACAAGAACACCGGAATATCGGTCCGCATATGCGGAGAAACCTCTTGTTCTCACCACCACCAATATGTGGAAGGAGATTCTTGGAGCTATCAATCTCCCATCTAATCCGAAGGGTGCAGCCTTCAATCCCCCTCTTCGCATATGTCACAAGTTGCTTGCTGGGACCATTCACGGCAGGAAGGAAAGCCGAGGGAAAGGTCACGGCTGGCTGATCTTTTTATAGTCTATTGCATGCATCGGGGACACCGATGCAACCGGGATACGCATTCCTGAAGGCCGTAAAGGAATGCGGTACTCGAGGACCGGCGGGAGCAATCATGGTGGCTCCCTTCCTTACCCCTCTAGGCTGAATATTGGGGATGCACGGACGGAGAAGATATCCCAGTTGTACTTCAACAGAGCCTATCAACGGAGGAGTGCTGACGCACATGAATATCCTCGGCGAGAGAAGGATCGGGTTTCATCTTGAACCCTATCATCTCGATTTCATGGGATATGCGCGACTTCGGTACACGCAAGACATCCCCACTACTTCGAGTCCCAGCGGCAATCACACGATCCGAACTTCTCGGCTTGTCCAGACGCTTAGATGAGGAGCACGCCTATATGGAAGGAGAGTTCCGGTTTATACGCCGGCGGTTTGGCCGGTGGCTGTCGAGCAAGACAGGGACGGATCGACGGATAGAGAGCACTGGTCCGGACTCGAGGCAAGATTCAGCGCCGCCTACTCGCAGCTTCCCTTCGCCGCACCATCTGCCCACTCCGGCCCGGAGGCGGATGATCAAGAAGACTTAGTTTAGATAGTTTTCTAGTATCTTGAATATGCTTTGAAATGTATCCAACAAAAAGCGAGTAATAAATAAAAATCGTTATTTCTGTTTTACACTTCGCATTCAAAAAGCCCATGTGTACAAAATAAAAGGCACACATGATCTATTAAAAAGTCAAATTTCAAACAAAGCTCGCGATAAAAATTAAATCGCGAAAGAAAAAGACGAAATCAAAACCATTTCGGCAACATAAGGAGCTTTAAGGAAAATAGCTCCAACCACCAATCTTCTACACCAACAAGAGGAGGTACCTCAATAGGAAATGGAAAAGCTCAATAAATCCCCAAGTGGATCCTTGCCTACTCCAAAGGCAACACAAAAATTATTTCATGACTCGGCATCATCACTTGAGTCATCAAACCTAAATCATTTAAAGCCGTAATCAACATCCTTCCATCCAAGAAAAAGGAAGTCATCAATGTAGAAAAGCCAACGGAAAGGCTTAATTATCCCCAAACGGATCCTTGCCTACTCCGGAGGCAAAACAAAAAGATTACCTCACGACTCGGCTTCGTCGCCACATGAGTCATCAAGCACACTCATGCAAGAGTCTCCGCTTCATCCCCCAATGGAGAACAAGGACTACATAAGATTCCATCAAAGAAAAATGGAGTCGAAATCCCCCACATCACGGGGGCAACAAAAAGAAAAAAATCTCTTCCACGACGGAGGCCACTACGGAAAGGCCACATGAAAATCCCCAAAAAGAACGCGTCAAGAAAGTTCTACAAAAAGACAAAAAGAGGAAAATAAAATTTTTCCATCTTCCAGTTCAAATAAAAGCTTCGCAAAGCCAGGAGCCAAGACTCCATCATCAAAGTCGGATCCCCGGGGAGCCAACAAATTCCCCGGGGCCACTAAAAAGGAAAGAGAAGAAAAGAAAACCTCTTCATCCCCGACGAGATAATAAAAGGTCTGCGTGTACAAAAGGAAAAAGGCACACGCATTTAAAATCAAAAATCCAAAATCGCGAAAAAACATAATCGCGAGAAAAAAGCAAAAAACCCATTCCCAACGGAATAAGAGCTTAAGCAAAAACCGGCTCAAACAACGACGGCCAAATAAGGAGTCGAAAAAAAAACTCCATTTCTCCATAGAAGGACAATTCAAGATAGATCTCCGGGATGAAATTAATTCCCCCAGTAGATCACAAAACAAGAAAATTTTTCCCCGGTAAGCCTATCGGCGAGGGCAAATTACAAAATTCATATCCTCGGGGAGTTAACCTTTCGGAACACCCAATATGAATATCCCCGGCGAAGTGAAAAATCTTCACTCCCAAGAATGCCTATGCTTACTCGGAGACAAGCGGAAAGCCAATATCCCCAAGAAATGGGAAATCAACCTATAAGAGGTAATACAAGCACAAAAGCTTTCAAAAGCATCCACCTACTCGGAGGTATTATCAAAAACAAATATCCTCAAGTAGAACATCGGCCTATTCGGAGGCAATCCAAAACCTAAGTCTTCACTATTGAAGCATATGCCTAAATCAAGAGGCACAACCAAATAGAAATCACATCCCCGGGTGGGCTCTTGCCTAAACAAAAGGCACAATCAACAAAAAGCTCAAATCCCCGGAGGATTTCCGCACGATCAAGAGGCGCAACCAAACAAGAATCTCCCCAAGTGGATTTCCGCCTAATCAAGAGGCACAACTAATAGAAATCAAAATCCCCAAAGGATTCTGCCTAAACAAGAGCAACAACAAAGAATCCAAGCCGGATGACTAACAGAAAATCCCAGAGCAAAAGCGGATGGCTAAGAAAAGCCAAAATAGAATCCGGTCAAGAGGATGGCTAAAGAAAAAGCCAAAACAATAAAATCCCCATGGCGAAACGAGAAAAGCCAAAATCAAAGAATCCCAGGCAAAAGCCGGACGGCTAAAACAAGAAAAGCCAAAATACAGAAATCCCTGGTAAAACCGAGATGACTAAAAAAGAAAAGTCAAAAAGAAAAATCAATTACTCCCCAGAGACGCATGACCAAAAACGAGTAAGTCGTCAACTCATCTCCAAAAAAGCAGATGATCATAGGATTGACTACAAAAAAGTTCATCCTATAAGCCTTGGGAAAAAGGTTTATCATTCACATCGGGTGGGGGTGTGTACTCACCTAAACCTTGTGAAAAAGGTTTATCATTCACACCGGGTGGGGGTGTGTACTCACCTAAGCCTTGCGAAAAAGGCTTATCATTCACACCGGGTGGGGGTGTGTACTCACCTAAGCCTTGCGAAAAAAGGCTTATCATTCACACCGGGTGGGGGTGTGTACTCACCTAAGCCTTGCGAAAAAGGCTTATCATTCACACCGGGTGGGGGTGTGTACTCACCTAAGCCTTGCAAAAAAGGCTTATCATTCACACCGGGTGGGGGTGTGTACTCACCTAAGCCTTGCGAAAAAGGCTTATCATTCATACCGGGTGGGGGTGTATACTCACCTAAGCCTTGCGAAAAAGGCTTATCATTCACACCGGGTGGGGGTGTGTACTCACCTAAGCCTTGCGAAAAAGGCTTATCATTCATACCGGGTGGGGGTGTATACTCACCTAAGCCTTGCGAAAAAGGCTTATCATTCACACCGGGTGGGGGTGTATACTCACCTAAGCCTTGCAAAAAGGTTTATCATTCACACCGGGTGGGGGTGTGTACTCACCTAAACCTTGTGAAAAAGGTTTATCATTCACACCGGGTGGGGGTGTATACTCACCTAAGCCTTGCAAAAAAGGCTTATCATTCACACCGGGTGGGGGTGTGTACTCACCTAAGCTTTGTAAAAAAGGCTTATCATTCACACCGGGTGGGGGTACATACTCACCTAAGCCTTGCAGAATGAGGCTTATCATTCATACCGGATGAGGGTAAGTACTCATCAAAATTTAGCGAGAATGCATTAGGTGGAGTAAAAATACTCACCTAAGCATTTCAAAAATGGGTTGCTAAGGCTGTACTTCTATTAAGAGGATAGTTCGAGTGTTGAGCGCCTCGGAAGTAAGTACCCACAAAAGTTTAGCAAAATACCAGGTGAGGGTAGGTACTCACCAAAACCTTGCGAGAACAAGGTTCATACCTAGTGAGGGTAAAAACTCACCAAAGCCTTAGAAAAAGAAGGCTCAAACCAGATAGGGGTTAGTACCTATCAAAATATTTATCATCCGGAGGATCGGCAAGGAGCGACATCAGAAGGACAGTAGGGCAAGAGGGTTAACTCCTTCCCCTACCAACTAATTTTGGTGGCATGTTAAAAACCAACGAATTAGTTAGGCGGGTGAAGGGGGCAGCTGTAGACCCCTAATTTTGCCGGCCTCTCAAAATAAAAGCTAGAGGAGCTTCGCCCAAAGATGGAGTTCATCCGGCTCCCCAAAACGAGAAGGACCTCCCACAACAAAAGACGGAGTTCATTCATTCACACAATAAAGACCAAAAGAGACTTCCTACACAAAGACAAAGCTCGCCGAGCATCTTAATGAAGGCCAAGAAGACTTCCTATATGAAGATAAAGCTTCAACGGACACACATCGGCATCAATCTATGTCCGAAAAAGGAAAGGAAAGCTTCCGGGGTCCCGAACGCGAAGGCTGGACAAAACAGGCCGAGACCACCATCCCGGGGTTGGGACGGCCGTCCCAGCTGCAATTAAGCGGTTGGGACGCGCGTCCGAATGTGGGACGGCCGTCCCAAACCCCGGGGGTCTCGGCCTTCGTTAAATTGCATTTGGGACGGCCGTCCCAACCCGGACTGGCCGTCCCAGTTGGCACAACGTGAAAAACGCGTTTGGGACGGCCGTCCCAACCCGGACGGCCGATCCCAAAGTCCCGGGCAGCGAAAAATACTATAAATAGGAGCCTCATTTGTCTCATTTCACACACCTCGGACACCGGAGAATTCCTGGACTTGTCTTCTTCTCTCCCTCTCTCGAATGATCTTTACGATTGCCTTTAATAGGTAACAATCGGTTAAGGAATTTGTATTCGGCATTCGATTCTTCTAGAAATTTTAGTCGAGTCGAGTCTGTAATCGAGAGGAGAGTTCTTTGTAGAGCGAAGGACTGCCGAAACGCGTCCTCTTTGTAAAAGACTTATAATATAAAGCTTGCTACGGAGGTTTTTCTCAATTCTCTTCTCCTTTCTTGCTTTATTTACTTACGTATGCAATGTAGATAAATCATGTAGATAGCCATATTTATTAAATAAATAAAATAAGGGTAATCGCGTAATTTCTTGTAATCTGGACTTAAATGAATTAATCCAGTCATAGGGAACCCGAAAGGGGCGTTGTGGGGTGCTAATACCTTCCCCACACGTAACTAACTCCCTTACCCGACTCTGGTTATAATGGCCAAGTTGGTTTTTAATAAAATCAACGCCTTTTTTCCTTTTCCAATGTTTCTGGTCAAAACATTGGTGGCGACTCCAAAAGAACCCCTTTTCGAAAACCTTGCTTCTATTAGAGGATAGTTCAGTGTTGAACACCTCGGAAGCAATGAACACAATTTTAACAAAAAATGCGAGTCCAACCATCTTTTCGCGACTGCTCGCAGAACGTTCGAGACGTCCCCCGAACGTCGGAACGGACGGCGGCGACAATACTTCTACTCCGTTTTCAGAAATTTTAGGAATAAAAGGACTGTTTAAAATTGCGTCCCAAACACCTCTATCAACAGACTCTAAAAATATTTGCATTCTAACTTTCCAAAATGGATAATTTTGCCCCGCAAAAAGTGGGGGTCTACTGATAGAAGCACCATCGGCAAACATTTCATTTTGTCTGGCCATTTTCAAAAATTGAATGACTATCAAAGCAAGCTCTGATACCACTTGTTAGAATCGTGCAGCGGAATGTTTGCGTTTCTGGACAAAAACCAAGAGGGGGGTGAATTGGTTTCTTTAACAAAAATTAGAGTTTTAAAATTTTTCCCAAATTTCACCAATTAAAATGCTGTGTAAAGTAAATAGAGAGGGGATAGAAGATTACACAGTAGATTTATACTGGTTCGGATCAAAAGACCCTACGTCCAGTTGCTAATCACTCAAACAGAGGATTAACGTTGTCACTATAATCACAGTTATACAAACAGATTACAAAGGAAAAGATAAGGTAAAGAAAACACCTCTCTTGAGTCACGCAAGAGATGAACACCTCCTTTGAGTCCCACAAAGGATGAAGAACAAATTTCCCTAGAGACGGCATAACACACAATCCACTAAGAAAACCCACTCAGTGATTCTTATCGCTTCTAGCCCACACTAGGTTTAAAAAGCCCCTTTTTTTTCTCCAACAAACAGTTCTCTGGCTGTCACAGCTCTTAACTTTTGTTTGAAAAAGGTTGTTCAATTTGCAGAGAGCCTTAGAGAACCTTAAGTAGAGAGATTAGGGTTTGGGAATTGGGGATTTCGAAAACAGATGAATTGGGAATAGGGTTTTCGAAACTTGGTCCAATTTTGAACTTTGAAACACATATCTGACTTAAATAATCGATTATCTTGAGTGTTAATCGATTATTCCAGAGCCAAATTCACCTGGAACCCAAAACCACTCAGTTTAATCTATTAACAGAGCAATTAATCGATTAATAGCCTTGTTAATTGATTAACAGAGGCTTTAATCGATTATTCCAGAGAGTAGATGCTGAAAATTATTTTTCTCTCTGTAATAATCGATTATCCTGCCATTTAATCGATTAATCCAATATGATTTTGATAAAAATGAGTTTTTAGAACCTTTAAAGAATAAACTATGTGCTGGCTATCTTGGACTCTAATATTACACACTCAAAATCATAAAAATAGAGTTATTACATAATATTACAAGTCTTCAAATCTTTAAGTCCTTTGTTCTTGAATCATCATCAAAATCAACAGGCTTCATATTCATATATGTTCAACATTCATATCCTTGTATGTTTCAACAGTGCGTGGGTCCCAAAAGCTCCTTTATGAATCTCCCTTATTAGAGACTAGGCTTCTTTGTGATCCACACATCTTAATAAGGTGGAGTCAAAGCTCTTGTTGTAGAGGGTTTCTCCGATTAGTACAAACCCTACAACCCTTTTTCGGATGGTCCTTTTGTCATTATCACTAATTCCTTCAGATATTCACCCTTCGTGAGGTACCGCTTGATGTCATGATACCAGGGGTTTTGATCTTGTTCGCCATTTACTGTCATGCGGAAAGCTTGTTTGTCATGCAACTTGATTTGAATGGTCGACATCTCATGCTCTTGGTCTAAAGAGAACATGGATGATAGAGTAGTGAGGGCGTCTGTAAATTGATTGTCTTCCCGAGGAATATACTTGAAGGTGATGCTTTCCAACCTCGAAGCTAAATCGTGGATATGCTCTAGATATGGAATTAGTTTGGAGTTCCGGGTTTCCCATTCGCCCTTGAGTTGATAGATGATAAGGGATGAATCGCCGAAAACTTTGAGTTTGATCATCCCAAGATCTAGAGCCGCTTGGATTCCCAGCGCACATGCTTCATATTCGGCCATGTTATTTGTACAATCAAAATTCAACCTGGTCGTTACTGGGATATACTTCTTTTCCGGGAATATCAAAATAGCTCCTATCCCATATCCAAGCATGTTTGAGGCTTCATCGAAAAACATGGTCCAAGCGTCTTCTTTGGTCTCTTCGTGTTTGATGTGCATGATATGTTCATCGGGAAAGTCGTCTTGCAGGGACTGATACTCATTTGTTGATCCATGTGCTAGATAGTCCGCTAGGGGGATACCTTTAATAGATTTCTGGGTGACATGAACGATGTCGAATTCTGAGAGGAGCACTTGCCACCTAGCTATTCTTCCGGTCAAAATGGGTTTCTCAAAGAGGTACTTGATTGGGTCCATTTTGGAGACCAACCATGTTGTGTGTCGAGCCATGTATTGTCGAAAGACGTTGAGTTACCCACTCCAATGCACAACAGGTTTTTTTGCTGAGATAATATATGGCTCGCTCCTTTTTCCCTGTTTCATCTTGTTGACCGAGCACACATCCCATGGATTCTTCGAGTATTGACAGATATAAGATTAGGGGTCTCCCCTCAATGGGTGGTACCAATACTGGTGGATTGGTTAAGCATATTTTGATTTTATCGAACGCTTGTTGGCATTCTTCATTCCACACTGTTTGCTGGTTTTTACGCAATAGCTTAAAGATGGGTATACATTTATCCGTTAGCTGTGTGATGAAACAAGCAATATAGTTTATTCGCCCCAGAAATCCTCTAACCTCCTTTTCTTTCCTTGGTGGGGGCATTTCCAAAATTACTTTGGTCTTATCAGGGTCTACCTCGATTCCCTTTTGGTTGATGATGAACCCTAAGAGTTTGCCTGATCGTACCCCGAAAGTACATTTTGCTGGGTTCAGTTTAAATTGATACTTTCGAAGCCGATCGAACACCTTCTTGAGATATTGGATATGGTCCATCTCGTTTCTAGACTTGGCGATCATGTCATCCACGTATACTTCTATTTCCTTATGGATCATGTCATGGAATAGTGTGACCATAGCCCTTTGATAGGCAGCCCCTGCATTTTTGAGTCCAAAAGGCATTACTCTATAGTAGAAGGTACCCCACGGTGTGATAAAGGAGGTTTTATCTCTATCCTCGACAACCAACTTAATTTAATTGTACCCCGCATATCCGTCCATGAAGGAATAAAGCGTGTTTGTAGTGGTGTGATCCACTAGTGTGTGTATGTGTGGCAGGGGGAAGTCATCCTTTGGACTTGCTTGATTGAGGTCCCTATAGTCCACGCATACTCTGACCTTACCGTTCTTCTTGATAATGAGCACTATGTTGGCCAGTCATTCTGGATATTTGGACACTATTAGGAAATTGGCATCCAGTTGTCTTTGTACCTCTTCCTTAATCATCAAGGACCAATCCGACTTGATTCTTCTGAGCTTTTGTTTTACATGTCGGAATCCTTCTTTTAATGGAAATCGATGTTCTACTATGCTTGTATCGAGCCCGGGCATGTCATGATTGGACCAGGCGAACACATCCACATATTCTTTTAAGAGTTGTATCAATCCCTCCCTGATGCTACTATCTATTTGGATGCCGATATTTATCTTTTTCTCATCGTCTCCTTGTCCCAAGTTGATAGTCTTTGTTTCCTCTTGATTCGGCTGTATGATGCGCGCTTCCTTTTCTGTTGACCCAACAAATTGAAGCATTAAACTAGAAAATATAGAAATTACCTCAACAAATTCACACAGTATAATCCATTCCTAATCAACAGATAAGTTGTGATGTGTGTGGAGGTGATCATGCAAACGAACAATGCTCTTATCAAGGCAACATTTAACAAGAAGAAGCTAATTATATGGGTGTTCAAGGTAGTAGTCAAGGTAGACAAGGTAATTTCCCTAATTCCAACAATTATCAGAATAATTTTGCACAAGGATGGAGAGGGAATCAAAATCAGAATCAGAATCAGAATCAGAATTTTGGGTGGAAACAAGGTGTTAGCTCATCTACTAGACAACCTACATTTCAACAACAGTCATATCAGCAACCTCCATATCAACAACAACAACAACAACAATATCCTTCAATGCCTGACAAAATGAGTAAATTGGAGGATACTTTAGAAAAATTCATGCAAAGCACTATGACTAATCAGAAAAATACTGAGGCTTCATTCAGAAATATAGAGACTCAGATAGGCCAAGTGGCTAAACAATTATCTGAACAGCAAGGAGGACAGCTTTCAGCTAACACACAAACCAATCTAAAGGAGCAATGCAAGGCAATAACTACAAGGAGTGGTAAGATTATAGGAGAAGGGATTGGTGACAACTTGGCTGTAGAGAAGGAAATTCTCCAAGAAAAAGAGGATGAAAAGAAGAGTGCGAAGGAAAAAAAGAGAAAAATAAAAGTGAGTGTATAAAAAGAAAAAAATATTGAAAAAGAAGAAAAAATAAAAATAGTGAGAAAAAGAGGGAGAAAGATGAGAGTCAAATACTGCAACTAAAAGATTTACCATATCCTCGCCGTCCTTCCAAGAAAGATAAAGAAAGATAGTTTGCAAGATTTATGGATATTTTCAAGCATTTACAAATTAATATTCCATTTATGGAAGCTATGGAGCATATGCCAACTTATGCAAAATTCATGAAAGAGTTGTTAACTAAGAAAAGGAGATTTACTGTAGAAACAGTGGACTAGAAGTAGGATGCAACGCTATAATTCAGAAATCATTACCTCAAAAGTCCAAGGATCCTGGCAGTTTCACTATACCAGTCACAATTGGGACATTACAAGTAGGTAAGGCATTACTTGATTTGGGTGCTAGTATAAATCTAATGTCTTTGTCTATGCTTAAAAGAACAGGATACTTGGAAGTAAAGGCTACAAGAATGACACTGCAGTTAACTGACAGATCTCTAAAATTTCCTTATGGTGTGGCGGAGGACATTTTGGTCAGAGTTGATAAATTTATGTTTCCAGTTGATTTTGTTATGATGGATATGGAGGAAGACACTAAAGTTCCTCTTATACTGGGAAGACCTTTCATGAAGACAACAAAAGTTATTATTGATGTTGATGATGGCAAGCTAAAAGTCAGAGTAGAAGATGAGGAAGTTAATTTTAATGTGTTTGAGGCAATGAGGCATCTTACAGATAAAAAACATTGTCTTAGGATGAATGTGGTAGATGATATCTTTCAAGCAACAAGGAAGCAACTAGCTAAAGCAAGCCCATTAGAAAAAGCTTTGACAGTTATTAATGATGAATTTGATGAAGAGGAGGAAAAAGAAATTGAGAAATATTTAAAAAATCTTGATTCAGCAAAAGAAGTTACTGCAAAAGAATGACAATATGAGAAATTGTAGCAAGAACATGAAACTGAGAGTTAGAAGCTGGAATTAAAGGTATTACCTCCTCACTTAAAATATGTTTTTCTTGCAGATGGAGGCAACAAACTAGTGGTGATTAGCAATGCCTTAACAAATTCGGAAGAAGAAAAATTGATCTTAGTTTTGAAAGAGAATGAGAAGGCCATAGGGTGGACGTTATCTGATCTCAAAGGAATCAATCCTTCTTATTGCATGCATAAGATTCACATGGATAATGATTTCAAGCCTGTTGCACAACCTCAAAGACGTCTTAATCCAACTATGAAAGAGGTGGTAAAGAAAGAAGTATTGAAATTACTTGATGCAAGTATGATCTATCCTATCTCTAATAGTGCTTGGGTTAGCCCAGTTCAGGTGGTCCCGAAAAAAGGAGGTATGACTGTAATTTATAATGATAAAAATGAATTAATACCTACTAGGACTGTCACAAGTTGGAGAATGTGTATAGATTATAGAAAAATATATCAGGAAACTAGAAAAGATAATTTTCCTTTACCTTTTATGGATCAAATGTTAGAAAGGTTAGCAGGACAAACTTTTTATTGTTTTCTGGATGGTTATTCAGGGTACAATCAAATAACAATAGATCTAGAAGATCAAGAAAAAACTGCTTTTACTTGTCCTTTTGGTGTGTTTTCTTACAGGAAAATGTCATTCGGATTGTACAATGCCCCAACAACTTTTCAAAGATGCATGTTAGCTATCTTCTCAAATTTGGTGGAACAATACATAGAAGTTTTCATGGATGATTTCTCAGTATTTGGTGAATCATTTGACCAATGTTTGAGGAATTTTAACACTATACTGAAGCGGTGTGTTGATACCAATTTAGTTTTAAATTGGGAAAAATGTCATTTTATGGTAACTGAAGGCGTGGTGTTAGGCCATAAGATTTCTGCAAGAGGGATTGAAGTTGATAAAGCAAAAATAGAGACTATTGAGAAGCTTCCACCACAAAAAAATGTGAAGGGAATAAGAAGTTTTTTAGGACATGCTGGATTCTATAGAAGATTTATAAAAGACTTTTCAAAAATTGCAAAGCCACTCAACAACTTGCTTAATAAGGATATTTCTTTTAAATTTGCTGTGGACTATTTGCAGGCTTTTGAATTGTTAAAACAAAAATTAATTTCAGCCCCTGTGATAATTGCACCTGATTGGAATTTAGACTTTGAATTAATGTGTGATGCAAGTGATTATGCTATAGGAGAAGTATTAGGCCAAAGAAAATCTAAAATTTTTCATGCTATAAATTATGCTAGCAAAGTTCTTAATGCAACCCAAATTAATTATGCAACTACTGAAAAATAATTACTAGCTATAGTTTACGCATTGGAAAAATTTAGAGCATACTTGATTAGTTCATCTGGTACTGTATATACTGATCATGCAACAATTAAATATTTGTTAACCAAATTAGATTCTAAACCCATAATAACTAGATGGATTTTATTGTTGCAGGAATTTGATTTGGTGATCAAGGATAAAAAGGGCTGTGAAAATTTGGTAGTTGATCATTTGTCCAGATTAGTCAATACTGAAGTGACTAATAATCAATTAGAAGTGCAGGAGGAATTTCCAGATGAAAAACTGATGATGATTCAAGAAAGACCTTGGTTTGCTGACATGACAAATTTTAAAGCTGCAAAAGTTATCCCAGAAGAATATACTTGGCACCAAAAGAAGAAATTATTTAAGGATGCCCATTATTTTGTATGGGATGATCCTTACCTTTCCAAGATAGGAAGTGATAACTTGTTGAGAAGGTGTGTGACAAGCAAGGAAGCCAAAAATATTATTTGGCATTTCTATAGTTCTCCTTATGGGGGTCATTTTAATGGAGTTAGAACTGCTGCAAAAGTTCTCCAATCTAGTTTTTTCTGGCCTTCCTTATTTAAAGATGCGCACAACTTTGCACAACAATGAAAGTAATGAAGATCTTATTTACTTTGGCAAAGATCTTGTGGATTTGATGAAGTCAAAAATAAAGTCAAAGGCAACTCTATGGCAGTCAAAGGTCACTTAAGATAAAAGAAAAAAGGATTAGTATGTTTGCAGCTCTGCTTAGGTATAACCATTTTATCTTTCTGTTGCATGAGGTTTCTTCACTTAAAAATATTTTGCAATTGCCTCTAAAAAATGTTTTAACCGTTAAAAACAAAACATTTTGACAAAAGGATTTTTAATCAACTATTTTAACTGATAGTATATGTGGTTTATCAACTAAAATGTTCTTCACACTTCTATAACAGGTTTTCAACTAATATAACTTCAAAATAACCGATTGTTTTCATTAAAAGAAGTGTTGAAAACTTTCTGTCAGTATTTTAACTGATACAATTTCGAAATAACCGATTAAAATCACTTAAAAAAATCAGGGAAGTGTTTTTTCAGTATTTTAGTCGATATAATAACTTCGAAATAATCGATTAAAACCACTTAGTATATCAGATGACCGATCATAATGACTTTATGACCAATCAGAACCAGATATGATCGATCAGAATGGGTTTATGAACGATCAGAACCAGATATGATCGATCAAATTTGAGTTATGACCGATCAGAATTATTTTAATCGATTCAAACCGCATTTCAATCGATTAAAACAACTTGGAAAATTTGTACTAAACATTTCAATCGATTAAAACGTATTTTTATCAGTTAAAATCACTTGGAAAAGTTTATAAAAATGTTTTGCAGTATTTTAATCGATTGAAAGTCGAAACAATCGATTAAAATAGATTAGAAGATTTTTTGAAAAGAGTTTTAATTGATATAAACGTTGTCATATCAGTTAAAACAAATATGGAAAATAATCAAGAATGTTTTAATGGAATAAAAGAAGTTTTAACAGATTAAAACAAGAGTTTTAACAGATTAAAAGATTATTTTAACAGATTAATTAAACCAGCAGTTTTGAAAATCTTCTATATAAACAGATTGCTTGAACTTTTTTAAACACATCTTTTACACATCTTTTAACAATCAATCAAGCAATCAAAAGTGTTATTTTCAAGAGAGAATCACACTTGTTTTTGTGAAGTTCATCAAAGTTCTTTCTTGAGGCAAAATTGCATTTCTTTGGAGAAGAAACACATATTGCAGAACTGCATAAAACTGGTTTGAGCGTTCTTAGTTTCTTCTGTTTGTTTCTTTACTTTCTTTTACTATATTGTGGGTGCTTGGAATTGTGGGCACTGGTTTCTGTAGCTGGAATTTGGCTGCAGGGTAGTTCAAGAACTGGAATTTGGTTCTTGGTGAAAGGTTAGGTGCAGGAACTGGAATTGTGGTTCTTGTGTTAGATTGAGTGTAAGGTTAAGGTTGTAATCTGTAAAACATTCAATCTAGTGGAACCCAACTGGAATTTGGCTGGAGACTGGACGTAGCCCTGGGATTGGGTGAACCAGTATAAACCTTGGTGATATCTTTCTAAACCTTTCTCTTCTTTAATTTTGTGACTGCATTTATTTTTGATTGCTTGCTGTGTGTGATTCAAGAATTGATCAGATTTCTTAATCTTTGAAATTGATAATCTGTTAATTGCGAAAATCTTTCAAAGATCAATTCACCCCCCCTCTTGATCTCAGCCTACATTTCTAACAATTGGCATCAGAGTGAGGTTCTTGAGATTTATTCAAGTTCTTCGATCCATGGCTGAAAACAAATTACCTTTTTCTGAGGGGGATTCTATTAATAGACCTCCACTGTTTTGTGGAACAGATTATCCTTTTTGGAAAATTAGGATGAAGATCTTTATTGAATCTGTTGATAGAAATGTTTGGGATGTAATTGCTAATGGTCCATTAATTACAGAAAAAGAATGGTCCAGCTTCAATGATGAAGAAAAGAAAAAAGTCCAAAGTGATTGTACTGCTAAAAATATAATTACTTTTGCACTAAATATGGATGAGTTTTTCAGGGTCTCCCAATGCAAATCTGCCAAGGAAATGTGGGAAGTTCTTGAGGTGACTCATGACGGAACAACTGATGTAAAAAGAGCCAGAAAACATACTCTCATAAGAGAATATGAACTGTTCAAAATGCAGACTGGTGAAAGTATTGCAGATGTGCAGAAGTGCTTCACGCATATCATCAATCATCTAATGGGCTTAGGTAAAACTTTTGATAAAGAAGAATTAAATATTAAAGTTCTAAAATATCTTGACAGGTCATGGCAGCCTAAGGTCACAACAATCTCAGAATCAAAAGCTTTATCAGTCATGACAACAACTTCCTTGTTTGGCAAACTCAGAGAACATGAGATGGAAATTAACAGATTCAATGAGCAAGAAGTCTCTGAGAAAAAAGGTAGAAGTATAGCACTCAAGGTTGAAGAAAGAAGTCAAGAATCAGAGGAGGAAAGTGAAAATCTTGGACTACTTGTCAGAAAGTTCAACAAATTTCTCAAGAAAAAGATTCAAGATAAAGAAAAACATAAAAGGTATGAGAAAAAAATTTGATTCTTCTAACTATAAATGTTATGGCTATGGTAAGCAGGGTCATGTAAGAATGGAATGCCCTGAAAGGAACAAATACAATGACAAGAAAGAAGAAAAAGTCAAGAGAAGAGCATATATAGCATGGGATGATAATGATACTTCATCAACGGAAAATTCTGATAATGAAGAAGCCAACTTGTGTCTAATGGCAAATCAAAATCATCAAACCAGCAGTGTAAGTTCTAACTCTTCTTCAAATTTAGTGAATTATAATTCATTACAAGAAGCATTTAATGAAATGCATGAAGAAGCTAAGAAATTGCAAAAAGAAAATGATAGGCTAAAAGGCATGAATAATTGGCTAGTAAATAAAGTAGATTCCCTTGAAAAGAAAATTCTTGAAGATGAAACTGATCTTGATTTTTTAAAATTAATCCATGATAATTCTGATTGTGTATGTAATAAACCATGTAATAATTGTTCAAAATTACAAAAGAAGATTGATTTTTTATCTCAAACTATTTCAAAGTTTACACAAGGTCAAGCTAACCTTGATGTTCTTCTTGGGTCACAAAAACTGATTTTTGACAAATCTGGTATAGGATTTAAATCTAGGATGAAATCCAGAAAAACACATATAAACAGGAAATCATACTCACCATCAGTGGTTAAATGTTTCTACTGCAAGAAAAAAGGTCATTCTGTAAAATATTGTAGAATTAAGAAGTATGATATTCCTAGAGGAAGAATGAAATGGATTCCAAAGTTAAAGTCATTTCAAATAACCTAATTGGACCCAGTAATTACAAAAAGGGTACCAGAAACATGCTAAATCTGTTTTGCAGGAACAAAATCTGGAAGTCCCTTGGTGTTCAATACAGCAGAATTGATTCTGGTCTGGTTCTGTCGAATTGGACTATAATTCACAAAATTTGACATCCATGACTCTTCTTGCTCACTTGAAGTCCATTATTCTAAATTCTTCAGTCTCTGGTTCAAGTTTCTTCTGTCCTTCTTCTTGTACTCACATTTCAAAATCCCTCTCTAAAACTATACAACAAGATGCTCAGAAGATCAAAATCAAGAAGGAAGCAAAAAGGAGAGTCTTCCTCTGCTGGAAATCAGGGAGACCACCTTGAAAATTGGTTCAGTGGTGATAGAGATAAGATGAATAATTTCATCACTAATTTTAGTCAAAAGCAGCTTGTAATCCCCAAATTCATAAGGTTTGCGTGGCTGGATGAAGAAGGATTCACTTCATTAAGAAGGAAACTAAAGAATCAAAAACTGAAGAATTTTCTGGAATATATTGGCAATATTCAACCAGATCTGGTAAGAGTTTTCTATGCAAATCTCACTGTCAGTGGTTCCACCTTAAGGTCTCAGGTAAAAGGAGTCAATTTGGTCATTACTCCTGACATTTGGGATGAAGTTGCTGGCCTCAAAGATGTTGGGGTAAAAATCTCTAGAGGTAATATTGCTGAATTACCAGAGTTTAACAAAACTCAATTTTTTCGCACCTGTCTCAAAGACCAAAATGATTCGGCTAGAATTTTCAATGCTGGGAAGATGAGGCTTGAATCAAGAATTCTTGCCTTCATTATTGCATTGATGCTTACTCCAAGGGGAAGTAATCATGCTATACTCAATGAGGGTGATTTGGCTCTCATGTACTGCATTGAAAATAGGATTCAGGTTAACTGGGTCTATGTTATTAAAGACCACATGGTAAAAGCCAAGAGGCTTGCTAATTATAAATTACCTTATGCTTTGTTGATCAACAAATTTTTTAGACATTTTGCAGTGGATTTAGAAGGGGAGTATGTAGAAACTCTGAAAGCATCAAATGAGATTGATGACTCAACCCTACGAAAAATGGGGTTTATTAAAATTGATGATGAATGGATTTCTAAGGTTGATGCTGGTATGTCTGAGGGTGAGGAAGGTCAAATTCTTTCCTCTCCAGCTACTGCAGAGGTTCCCGAATCTACCAGTGGTCAAGCTTCATATGAAAATATGGAGATCATCCCCTACATGGAGCAGCCTGACCGTGGGACTCCTCTGTCTCAATTTGAAAGGACAATGCTTTCTCAAATGGCCACTTTGCAGGAAAACCATGGAAAGCATATGAAGATGACATACCAACATTTTCAGCAGTCCAACAGTCAGTTCACATCCCTTGGAAACCAGATTGCTGATATCTACACCAAACTGGAAGATATGCAACTCAACCAAGGCAACTGGGATGATTGAGTTTTTTTTTTTTTTGGACAAAAAGGGTCCATTCTTATCTTCTTTTCTCTCTTTACGTCATATTTCTTTTGCTTCTAAATTCTCTTTTATGGACTGTAATATTAACTGGTTATTAACCAGAAACAATATTTTTAGATTTGATTAATATAATGTAGGTTTTAAGTCGAATCAGGAAAACCTAGATAGAACTTAACATAGATCCCTGATGTTTTTAGCTGATACAAAATGGATTTAATCGATTAAATCCATTAAAAGAAACACTTAGATAGGAAAATCACAACAGAATAATCGATTAAACTGCGTATCAATCGATTAAAATCTATATGTCATCAACTAAAACTAGTTTACATCAGTTGAATTAGCTAAATAAGATTCTATTCGGATTTTGATGGATCTATTGGTTAAAAGTTAATCGATGTAGTTGATATTATTGTAAAACACTTTTCTAAATGATCGATTTTACAAAATTTGCACTGGATTAAGCATGACAAATACATCAAACATTACTAAGTTTTCAAAACTGGTTGTTTTAATCGATACAAACAAACTTTAAATCGATTAAAAGCACTTATACAACATTTTTCAACACTGTTTTAATCGATTAATTGTCGATTTAATCGATTATATCAACTTATGTTTTAAATTTTCAAAATTCATCACTATTTTAATCGATTAAAAATAATTTCAATCGATTAAAACCAATAAACAATAACCATTTAATCGATTTTGTCCTATTTTTAATCGATTTTTACTCTGGGAAGAAAAATTAAAGGCTTTAGTTAATGGTTGTTCTTGTAACATGCTACTAAAGCGTGATTCCCTTATCTTTACACGTGTTAATTGTTTTCATTACAAACGTGTTAATGAAGATAAGTTTGAATCAACTTTGATTAATCTTAACATGAGTAAAGTATCGTATCCAATTTTTTTTCTATTCTTCAAAATCTAAAACTTAATACATATCATGCATTTTTTTTCTCTCTGTTTCCTATTTTTGATGAAGTCAAAAGGGGGAGAAATAATTGCCTTAATTTTGATCAATTTAGAGGGACAAATAATAATTCTGTAGTTGAGGGAAGCAGAAATTTAGGGGGAGAAATAGGAAAATGATTAAATGTTGATTACTCACTAATCTATTTTATCAAGTGACTTCTTTTGCAGAGTTATTATTCAAAGTGGTGTTTGTCTTCATCAAATAGGGGGAGACTGAAAGTAATGATGATCTTATTTACTTTGGCAAAGATCTTGTTCATTTGATGAAGTCAAAAATAAAGTCAAAGGCAACTCTGTGGCAGTCAAATGTCACTTAAGATAAAAGAAAAAAGGATTAGTATGTCTGCAGCTCTGCTTAGGTATAACCATTTTATCTTTCTGCTGCATGAGGTTTCTTCACTTAAAAAGATTCTGCAATTTCCTCTAAAAAATGTTTTAACCGTTAAAAACAAAACATTTTGACAAAAGGATTTTTAATCAACTATTTTAACTGATAGTATATGTGGTTTATCAACTAAAATGTTCTTCACACTTCTATAACAGGTTTTCAACTGATATAACTTCAAAATAACCGATTGTTTTCATTAAAAGAAGTGTTGAAAACTTTCTGTCAGTATTTTAACTGATACAATTTCGAAATTACCGATTAAAATCACTTAAAAAGATCAGGGAAGTGTTTTTTCCGTATTTTAGTCGATATAACTTCGAAATAATCGATTAAAACCACTTGGTATATCAGATGACCGATCATAATGACTTTATGACCAATCAGAACCAGATATGATCGATCAGAATGAGTTTATGAATGATCAGAACCAGATATGATCGATCAGATTTGAGTTATGACCGATCAGAATTATTTTAATCGATTCAAACCGCGTTTCAATCGATTAAAACAACTTGGAAAATTTGTACTAAACATTTCAATCGATTAAAACGTATTTTTATCAGTTAAAATCACTTGGAAAAGTTTATAAAAATATTTTACAGTATTTTAATCGATTGAAAGTCGAAACAATCGATTAAAACAGATTAGAAGATTTTTTGAAAAGAGTTTTAATTGATATAAACGTTGTCATATCAGTTAAAACAAATATGGAAAATAATCAAGAATGTTTTAATGGATGAAAAGAAGTTTTAACAGATTAAAACAAGACTTTTAACAGATTAAAAGATTATTTTAACATATTAATTAAACCAGCAGTTTTGAAAATCTTCTATATAAACAGATTGCTTGAACTTTTTTAAACACAACTTTTACACATCTTTTAGCAATCAATCAAGCAATCAAAAGTGCTATTTTCAAGAGAGAATCACGCTTGTTTTTGTGAAGTTCATCAAAGTTCTTTCTTGAGGCAAAATTGCATTTCTTTGGAGAAGAAACACATATTGCAGAACTGCATAAAACTGGTTTGAGCGTTCTTAGTTTCTTCTGTTTGTTTCTATATTTTCTTTTACTATATTGTGGGTGCCTGGAATTGTGGGCACTGGTTTCTTTAGCTGGAATTTGGCTGCAGGGTAGTTCAAGAACTGGAATTTGGTTCTTGGTGAAAGGTTAGGTGCAGGAACTGGAATTGTGGTTCTTGTGTTAGATTGAGTGTAAACATTCAATCTAGTGGAACGCAGCTGGAATTTGGCTGGAGACTGGACGTAGCCCTGGGATTGGGTGAACCAGTATAAACCTTGGTGATATCTTTCTAAACCTTTCTCTTCTTTAATTTTGTGACTGCATTTATTTTTGATTGCTTGTTGTGTGTGATTCAAGAATTGATCGGATTTCTTAATCTTTGAAATTGATAATCTGTTAATTGCGAAAATCTTTCAAAGATCAATTCACCCCCCCTCTTGATCTCAACCTACATTTCTAACAAACAATGTATTGATGGTCAGAAAATAGGGAGTATCTCAAGAAGAAATGATATGCCTTTAAATATCATGTTGGAAGTAGAAATATTTAACTGTTAGGGAATTGATTTTGCAGGACCTTTTCCATCCTCATTCTCTAAAGAATACATCTTGGTAGCAGTAGATTATGTGTCAAAGTGGGTGGAAGCAGTGGCTACTGTAAAAGCTGATGCCAAAACTGTGATAAAAATTTTAAAGAAAAATATATTTTGTAGATTTGGCACTCCCAGAGTTTTAATCAGTGATGGAGGATCACATTTCTGCAATATTCAACTTCAGAAATGTTTAGAGCATTATGGGGTTAGACATAAAGTTGCATCACCTTATCATCCACAGACTAATGGGCAGGCAGAAGTTTCAAACAGAGAAATCAAAAGAATATTAGAAAAGATTGTTTCATCTTTGAGAAAAGATTGGTCAATAAAGTTAGATGATGCGTTTTGGGATTATAGGACTGCATATAAAGTTCCTACTGAGTTATCTCCCTTTTAACTTGTCTATGGTAAGTCATGTCATCTACCAATGGAAATGGAGCATAAAGCATATTGGGATTTAAAATTTTTAAATTTTGACCCAAAAGCTTCAGCAGAGCAAAGAAAAAATCAGATGCATGAATTAGAAGAAATGAGACTTAATGCATATGAATCATCCAAGTTATACAAGGAGAAAGTTAAGGCATATCATGATAAGAAAATTTTGAAAGAGATTTTCATCCAGGCCAGTCAGTATTATTGTTTAATTCAAGATTAAGAATTTTTCTTGGTAAACTGAAATCCAAATGGTCAGGTCCATTCGTGGTAAGATCAGTTAGGTCGTATGGTGTTGTGGAATTGGAAGATCCAGCAACAGGAAAAATATGGACAGTCAATGGGCAGAGAATTAAGGCATATTTGGGAAATGTAGTGGATAAACTTCACCTCATTATCTACTTAGATGATCCTTAAAGCAAACAGGCATCGAGTTGAAGACGTTAAACAAGCGCTCCAGGGAGGCAACCCAGTGTTTTATCTTTAATTTATTTTCTTTTTGCTTTTGAGTTGTTAATCATTGGATTGCATTTGAATATCATGTTCCAAGTCAAAATTCACTGAAATTCGCTCAAGTGACACAAGTTTCGCTTAAGCGAATGTTAGTTGTTTCTCTCTGTTTTTCTTCGCTTAAACGAAAAATAAAATTTTGTGTACACATTCGCTCAAGCAACACAAGATTTGCTCAAGCGAATGTTAGTTGTTTCTCTTTATTTTAGGTTGCTCAAGCGAATAATAGTCATACTGATTTTTGCTTGAGCGAAAGTGCCTAGATTTTGTTTTTAAAAACGCGAGCTAGGGTCACTATTCTCACTTTCCAACATTTCTATTTCGAACCCAAGTTCTCTCCACTCACTCTGCATCAAATTTTTGACTTTGTGCACCTAAATTCAAACTTCAAAACACTTTTCCAACTACTCTGAGTGGAATTCCTGAGTTTGCACCGATTCAAATCCTAGAATTTCAAGTTTGTGCACTGTTTATATCAATTTTCTGCAGTTGTGCGATTTTCCCTTTATTCTGCAATCAAGGTATGTTTTTAACCCTTTTTTTGGTAAAATTTCTGATTTTGGAGTAAGTTCTTGCAACTATGGTTGGATTGATTGAATTGAATGCATATTTAGGATTTGAAAAGTTGGCTGCATGCCAGGTGTTTGTTAAAATGCCTCAAAAAGGAATTAATTGAGTTTTAGAGGATAATAGGTTGAATATGCATATGATTAAGTTAGCCATGTTAGGGGAAAGGAATACATATCAAGAAAATGGAGTTTAAGGATGCTATAATAAGATGCATATCAGGTGTTTGATGAAATGCTATATATATGACTTATGGTATGTTTTGCTAATGTTGATGGTTATGGAATTGCAGATGGGTCCAAGAAAATATTCACAAGGTGCTTCATTATCCAAGGCTGCTGGTAAAAGGCCAAGGACCGAGTCTGCAAGCATTCAAATAGATAGAAGAAGATTCAGGGATGTTGAGACGTAGACAAGGTTTGACAGAATCTGGAACTGGACCATCATCCCAGAAAGAAGATTAGAATTGAATGAGAGCGAGTATCCAGAATTCAATAATGAATTAACCTGTCGGAACTGGAGGCAGTTGGCGCTCCCAATGCCCCAGTATGATCCAGAGATTGTAAAGGAGTTCTATGCCAACACCTGCCTAGTTGAAGGTGAGCCATTCAGGGCGCATTCCAAAGTGAGAGGCAGGTGGGTTCAATATAATAGGAACACCATTAATGATTTGCTGGGGAATCCACTTTTTCTTGAGGAAGACCATATTTGTGACTTCCAGGTCATTAGGAATAGCAGACGTCTAACTGAGATGCACTTTATGGATGATGATGTCGTAAGAGCCCTATGCTTTCCTGGGAGGACCTTTGAGGCAAACCATGTTGGGAAGGATTTAAGGATTTTAAGGGCTAACATGACCACATTAACTCAGATTTGGACTTCCTTTCTACTGGCCAACAATGTACCCATCAAGCATAGTTCAGATCTGAATATGCCCAGGTGCCATATCATCAAGTGCATTATGGATGAAACTATGATTGACGTCGCCACGATTATTTCAGAGGAAATCTATCAGTTTGTGGTTTTGGAAAATGGGAGCAGAGCAAGCAAAGGCTCTTGGATTCCCTGCTCTCATATTAGCCCTATGTGCAGCCCATGGTGTGGAAGTTAGCCCAACAGTGAACATCTGGTCAACAATTAATAGAAGATTTATCGAGCGAAACTGTGTGAACCTTGCAGAAGGGGAGCCACAACCATTGGCACAACAACCACACCAGCCAAGAGGAGCCCAACAACCACCTTCACCACCTCAGCAACCAGATTTTTAGAGAAGGATGCAATACATGGAGCATCTAACTTTGCAGCAATCAGCGACCCATAGGGGTCAATGTAATATTAATGAAAAATTTTATAACTTATCTTTGCAAATTGCTGCAGGTATGCAGTGGACATCACCATAGGAATTTGATGCCTTAGTTCAAAAGCCTGGGGACAACCCCTTTTTTCCCGGAGGGGGTGAATGTGCAGCTGGTGCACAGGGAGCACAAAAGGAAGAGGAGGAATTGGAAGAAGAAGAAGAAGATGAAGAAGAAGAAAGTGAAGAAGAAGATTAAGAGGGAGAAAATTAATTTTAAGTTTTTTTATTTATTTTGGTGTGTTTAAGTGAATTGGTTAATTTGATGTTTTAAGTTTTGTGTTTGAATTTATTTGAAGTTGTTTTGTTTTGAATATTTTGAATTGATATTTAATAAGATGAATGTTTAAATTATTGTGATTAAATTGCTCTCCCATACAATTTGTTTTAGAGCCATATATGAGATTATTGCTTATTGTCCAATTCAAATCTGGAACTGAAGAAAACCATTTTGATTTTTTCCAATAACAAGTGATTTTGGGATGATGAGTATGAAAGTGAAAAGGAATTGATGAGGAGAATTAGGAATTAACTGAATTGGAGAAGCTAGCCAAAACCCAGGTGAGTAGAGTACCACAAACAGTTCAAATTGAGTGTCAACACTTTATAATGATAACTGATATTGGTTGATTCTGTGATGTGATTGCATGTTAGCAAGACTTGAAAATGGTAAAGACATTTTTTTCTTTGTAGTAGATATAACCCAGAGCCAAATAGCCAACCCTGCATTAATTATAGGACATCCATTTGAACCCCTTCTGAGGCAAAAATAATATTGTTTCTTAAACAGAACCCTTGAGCCTAAAAACTATTTATCTACCTTCCTATATTTGAGAAAGGAAACGAGTATGAATGTCACTATTTTTCCTATTGTTGAGTATTATTATTGTTGTCCTATAGGTATTATTGGGGTGTTATTCTTAAAAAAAGAAAGAAAAAAAAGAAAGAAGTCAAAAGGGGGGAATAATAACTTGTGAGATTATTAACTCACTATCATTGTGTTAGGAGCAAAAACATGAAGTTTGAAACCTCACTTGAGGAATTTTTAATCAAGAATCATTCATATGAGTTGAATTTCTCAAATACTTTTGTATATCCAAGAGAAACCAATGATTCTTTCTTAGCCCAACCCCATTACAAGCCTCAAAAGACCTTTTGATTTAAGTCTTGCTTAACAAATGTTGATTGCTTGAAGATGATTATCAATATTGGATTGTCTAAATGAAGTGATTAAAATGAGATAAACACTTACCTGTGAGAATTAGAGATGATTATATATAACTCTATTTGAGAGATCATGCTTCTCTGAGGATAGTTGAGGACTAATTATTCTTTGTTAGTTTCTGTAACTTGAATGCTTATGTATTCTATTGTTCATTTGGAGTTGTGAGCATCACATCTGAAAACTTTTTATGTTGTGGTTCTGGAAGAGAAAGGGATAATAGGCGATGGTTTTGTTTTGGAAAAATTACTTTGCTTGGGACAAACAAGATTCTAGGTTGGGGGGAGTTGTTAAATGGTAAAAATTTGATATAATTATGTCTTGAATTGTTATGAAACCACTTAACTTATGTTAATTCTAATATATTTCTCTCCCAATATAGGATGAATTCGAGAATACATTGAAACAAGAGTAAGGAGCATAATTGTCAGCATAATTGGAGTAAAATTAGAAGGAAGAAGATTTTCAGCATGGAAGTCGCTCGAGCGGGATGGACTCTCGCTTGAGTGAATATCAGTTATTCTTCTCTGGAAGTCAGTCACTCAAGTGCAAGAAAATTCGCTTGAGCGAATGTTAGTTATTCTTCTCTGGAGTTCACTCGCTCAAGCGAGCGTTTTGTCGCTTGAGCGGAAAACACGAAGTCCAAAAGCCCAATTTTTCCTATAAAAAGAGAAGATGTGTTTTGAGAAAAGCAAGTAGTTTTAGGGGAGAAGAGGCGCAACTACTGCTAGGGTTTTGTCTGATCTTCATCAATTCTTCACTTCTTCCACATTTGGAGCATTGTTATGGCCAACATCTGTGACTAACTTCATTCTCTTGGGATTGAGTGCACTTCCTTTGAACTCTTTTGTATCATGGTGATATTTTGAGATATTAATATATGTTTTGATGTTGTTATTCTTATCCTTTGTGCTTTGGAATGATTTATTCTTGATGTTTGGTGTATGGTTGGAAAATATATCTTGAACCCTAGATTATGGTAAGAATATTTGTTACGTTAAATGCCAGGAATGGAATGAATGTATCAATTGCTTAACACCCTAGACCTAATGCTGAAAAATCTCTTACTTGTGAGAGGAATCAACATTTATTAGGTTTTCTTATGAATTTCATGTGTGAGGAATCTACATGGATGATTTGAGTTGGTGTCATCAACATTGTTAGGTTAATTGACGTTCTTAATTGACATAGCTAGTACAAAAGAGGGATAAGGAAGGAAACCAATCCTAAGTGCCTTTAATTGATATTTCTTCAACAATTTACAATTCTTTGTCATTTAATTTCAATTCAACTCTTATTGCAAAACCCAATCTGTTTTAATCCACTTAGTAAGCATATAATTGGGAATTTTCATTGAAACCGTTCCTCGTGGGATCGACTTTTATTTAATCGAAATACTATACTGCGATTGATAAATTTGGTACACTTGCCAATAATTCAACAGTAGGGTCCTATTCTTTCAAAAAAAAAAAAGAAAACTTAGACGGTCGTCTCGTTTGGCGAGATCGTCATTCACAAATGGTGAGATGGTCGTCTAAGTATCCGGGACGACCGTCCCAAACTTCATTTTTTTTTCCTATATAAGGCGCAGTCCAGGACAGTTCTGGGGAACCTCATTCCAACATTCTCTCTTCATCTCCTACATCTTCTTGCATATCTAAGTGTGATTGAGCAAAAATGCATCAAGGAGAATCTTCCAGACCCAGGAAGCGTGGTCGGGGACCCACTCGGGGTGCCCCGGCTCCGCAAGCACCACCAAACCCTGCTCAGCTCATGCCTCAGCACCAAGCCAGGCTCGACAACATCCAGAGCTACGCCTGACACCCCATGCTTCAGTTAGACTTTAGTATCCTAACCACGTTCGGTTGGGATGAGGATGTAAGGAATTACATCCATAGTATCGGGTGGGACTTCCTCCTAGGAGCTCCTCCTACCCGCATCTTTCAAGAGGCCACCATGGAGTTTCTCTCCTCTGTGACATTGGTGGACATGCCGACCATATATCCGGGTGTCCCTCCGGCAAGGACAGTCTCCTACTTCATGAACGGGGCTTACAAAACGATGACGTTGGATGAGTTCAACGTCGTCATGGGCTTTAACCAACCAGCAGTCACTCTGACCCCAGAGTACCAAAGTGCCCTCTCCAAGAGACCAGCTGCCCTCACGACAAGTGAGATTTGGGAGGACCTCACTGGATCCCATATCGTGTCGGCCCAGCTGAAGGGATCAGCCCTAAGTCCACCTCTCCGCATCTGTCATAAGCTGCTGGCAGGGACTATACACAGACAAAAGGAGAGTCAACATAAAATCACCCAACCTGACCTCTTCCTCATCTACTACATGCTACAGGGGTATAGGTGCAACTTGGGGTACTTCCTCCTAAAGGCCCTGAAGGATTTCAGGAGTCGCCCCACAGGGATCATCATGATAGCCCCTTCATCACCCCCTTGGTCGAATGATGGGGATGTGCTAATGGGGAAGATATACCCTCGACCCTCCAACTCGAGCCTATTAGTGGGTCAATGCTCGTACACATGGGCATGCTCATTAGGCAGGGATCCGAGGTGGTACTCCAACCTACACTCGCCATGATGCTCGACATCCGAGATTTGGATGAGCCAGAGAAAATCCCCATGCCCTTGGAGTTCCAACAGCAGCAGCGACAGTACGAAGATGACTTCGCTAGCGTCCACCAGCACATAGACGATGATTCCCAGATCCTCTGCCAACAAATGGATCAGATGTCCCTGAGGTAAGACACCTTCGAGCTACGGCTAGAGGCATTTGGTCAAAGGCAGGAGGGACTTGCCCAAAGCGTAGAACTAATCAACCAAAACATACTCGGCATGATATGGAGCTAGGAGGAATTCCAAAGGCACATGCTCTGCCAGTTCCCTCCGCGATGACCCTCTTTAGCCTCAAGATCGGACCCGCCACCAGAATAGGGACTTGTAATCTTTTTGTAAACCCAAAAAATATATGTGAATAAAAGTTTTTTTTTTCATATTTGCCTCTACTCTCTCCTAAAAAAGTCAGCGTACATAAAAGAAGATTAAGAAATAAAAAGGCATATGCATCATTCTGAAAAACCCAAATTTTAAAATTGCGAGAAAAAGTAAATCGTAGAAAAAGGCGAAATTAACTGAGAACATTCGGAAATCAAAAAAGCAAAGTTGACAGAAAGACTCAAAATCCCCCAAGCAGGTTATCGCCTACTTCAGAGACAAACTAAAACAAATTTTGCATGACTAAACACTACAAGTCATCAACCACATTCATTCTCCATCACACCAGCCAAGGGAGAATAAAGGCTTCATAAAAGCCCATCACCAACATAATCAAGGAAACAAGACTCCATTCCCTAGAAGGCAACCAAAATTTGACCACCAAAAAGTCAACCAAGTCCCTGGTAGATCAACCAAAAAGAGAGAAAGGAACATGTCCCTAGTGGGCCTACCGCAAAGGCAACATTCAAAAGACTCATCCTCAGTGAGTCGCCCGCCTACACATGGGAAAAGCTGACTAACAGAAGAGCCAACATACCCAAAGGGAATATCCACCCACTCAGAGGCACCATTTAGAATCAACAAAACCCTCAGTGGATTCCTGCCTACTCAAGAGGCAGTCATCAGAAATCCCCAACAATCAACAAAGCTGGAAGGCTACACAGAAAAACCACCTTCAAATACAACCACTCCCTAGGGAGCCGGTGCATGAGCAAGAGCAGTAAGCTACCACCCTTTTTTCTCTATCAAAAGGATCAACCACCATAAGCAAAGGGGTATCCAGAAGATAGAGTTCCACATATCAGTCAAGGGTCAGCTACCGCTTCAAAGGAGCATCCTAAGGCATCAAACTGAGACCAAGGGGTTAGCTACCACATCAAAGGAGCATCTCGAGGTTCTCTGAAGCTTCGCACATACCACCCTAGGGGTCAGCTACCGCTTCAAAGGATCATCCCGGAGGAACATCTTCATCAGCCGAAGGGTTAGCTACTGCGTAAAAGGAGCATCATGAGGCATCAACCCAAAATCAAGGGGTCAGCTACCACATCAAAGGAGCATCTGAAGGACAATCGGGCAAGAGGGTTAACTCCTTTACCGGCTAATCGACCTTATGGCGCACCAACCCATAGTCAATTGGTCAGGTACAGGGGGAAGGGCAGTTGTAGACCCCAAATCTTGCTCGGTCTCACAATAAAGCCAAAAGACCTCCATTAAATGATAGGCAAAGCCTTTAGGCTCCATAATTAGGATAGGAGGGCTTCTTGTATACAGAAAATAGGAAAAAAATCAGAGAAATCCTGCCCATAAGCCCAAGACAACCGTCCCAATTGGCCAGATGGTCATCTCGCCTTGCAAAGGCGAGACGACCGTCTTGACTCCAAAGTGGCAAGACGACCATCTTGACTCCAAAGTGGTGAGACGACCATCCCGACTGGCAAGACGGTCGTCTCGCCTAACAATGGTCAAGATGGCCGTCCCGGTCTGACAGACACGAATTCCTATAAATAGGGGTCTCCTCCTCCTCGTTTAGAACAACTTTTCACCAGAAATTAATCCTCATAAACTCTTCTAAAACCTCTCTGAAGCATTTCTAGAGTTCGAGTGTTCTTTTCAGACACTCTTTAGAGTCTTTCTGTTAGTAGAAGGGTGATGATGACACTCGAATAGAAGGGAAACAATTTAGGGTTAGGTTTTAAGAATTGATTTGATTGGAAATAGAAAACAGAAAAAATAAAAGATACCGTAGGCGCCACAAATAAGAATATTTGATAAGCCAAGAAGGATCGCCACAAGAATTGGATAATTCTTGATAAGATCAAATGATGCAAGGAAGAACCCTAGCAGAGCACACTGCTACAAATATGACTTTCAACGTCGGTTATATAAGGCTTTCAATGACGGTTATATAACCGACGTTGTATCAGGCGACGTTGAAAGTATAGACTTTCAACGTCGGTTATTCATACCCGACGTTGAAAGTTTGGACTTTCAACGTCGGGTATGAATAACCGACGTAGAAATGCTGAATATAAACGACACTGCATTTGGGGTTTTAACTACGTCAGTTATGGTAAAAGCTGACGTTGATATTATTATTTTCTACGTCGGTTATTGACACAACCGACGTAGAAAGTCTATTTTTTTTTAAATGGCCGCTTTGTTTATACAGGGTATCCCAATGTTTGTATACAATACCTGCAAATTTGAATACAACCCAGGCAGACAATATACAAGATATAAACTAATTGAATGTGCATCCAAAAATAAAATTGTATCCAAAATTACAAATATGTATCCAACTACTTATCTACCAAATACACTAACTACTAATCTAACTAATAAACTAACTAGTAAACTAACTACTAAACTAACTACTAAACTAACTACTAAACTAACTACTAAATTAATAACTAAACTTGCCTACTTCTAACTTTAACAAACTTATCGGCCCATGTGTTTCTAATATCGTCAATGGTCTCTATGGGCAATGCTTCGCTGTCTGAAAATACCTGTTACAAGAAAAAAGATAATTTAACAGAGTATCCAATGACACAATATTTAATTTTATTGAATACTAAATTTAAGCAAACCTGATTCCATGTATCCTCAGTCTTGCTAACAACAATCAACCACATCCAGTGCATAAAATAATATCCGCACTCATAAGATCCTGGTTGCCTATTACACTACAAAAAATAATATATTAATTTGACATATAAAATGAATGATATAATACATAAATATAAAATTACTTACATTTACAAAAATCCAATTTGGAGTCATGCTTTTGCTTGTGTGTACTCCATCAATTGTATTGCAAACCTTAAATGCACTGTGCAATACAAGATATAATGAAACAATTAAGTAACAAAACAAGTAATAATTGTTTAAATTATTATAAGAATGTGTACCTATTTACAATGTATTTAATATCACGCATCGGGTTTCTTGCCCAATGAGCAGAACCAAGCCACAACATTACGCTTTGGGCAAACAACCAACAACTGCCAATGATTTCTGCTTACATTACAAAAAGTTAGGATACATACAATACACTATAAAATTTAATGCGAATAATTTCATACACTTAAATACTTACTGATAGAAGTAAGCACCCAAGTAAACTTTCTTCCTTGACTTCATCATCCAATTTTGGATGTATATTTGAACTTCTTCTCTCTTGTTTCTGATTTTTGTATGGATTGGGGCTCAAAAAATCCATACACATCTTGGGTGCGTTGTTGCTTCAGACAATTCATTCATCATCCTAAAGTAGCCAGTTCAATGTACATTAAATATGACGATAACTTCAAATAACATAATTAGTAAATAAAAATAAATACTTACATTGTCCAAAATTGTAACACTGCTATGTTTAGACATCGATTGCCAACTGCTATCTCCACAACATCGGTGTGGTCAATGTAAAGGGAAAGTTCTTATTGTCTACCCCTAACTTATCAACATCCCACTTCACTTGAAAAGATTGAATATACAACCGTGGGACAACGAGATAGTAGTTGAAAAATTGGATTTTCCGGGACATCTACTTCCTTACCTTTACTAGTATGGGAAGTAGGAACCAGTTTAGGCAACTGGGGTGGCTTCTGAACATCCTACATAAAATAACATTGACTTGAGAAATAATAAAAAACAGTACAAGACTACATATGATAATTAACAGAAAATATATGCAAACCTTTTTCAAAATAGGCCTGATTAGATGTCTAGGCCATGCAATGAAGGTCTGGAGGGCCTGTCCCACTGTCATCACCTCGTCTGTGGGCACAGGAACAAGAGCATAAGCATCTTGAACCTCTTCAATGACCACTTTGGCCAAGTTAGGTGCTAAAGGCACACTATGAATTATAGAGGCCCCCTCTTCAATTGAACCAACCGCCACCAATCGTGGTTCAGATCCATCCTCATCAACATAAAATTCACACTAACCTGATTACACAAAAATAAGACATTAATTATTTAATATGCACATGAATTTTTGTCATGAAGATATCATCCACACATACCTGAGTGGTCAGTGTCTGCAACAACAACAACAACCTCTTGATTAGTAGCAGGAAGCTCTTGATCAGCAGTATTTGGCTCAACACAACTACCCTTAGTGCTAACTCGTGCGACAGATGGAGGAGGAACATCCATAGGTGGGTGGGTAGGCTGTGTGACACCTATGGATGCTAGACTTGAACCAAATACACGCATCATATCCTCCTGAACTCGTGCGGTAATGGCTAGTGTCAGCGTTGCTGTCAGCTCTTCAACCATCGTTGGTCTCAGCTTCGCTGTTAGACTCTCCTCCAACTTCGCCATCTCCTGCTGGCTCAATGATGTGGTGTGGGTATGGTCTTATGATGGAGCTCCAAAATATACTCGAATACCCACACCAGCTCCAACAGCACGAACACGCCCTGGGTGTTCTGGGCGTCCAATAGCAGTAGTTAAGATATCTTCATGACCACGGGGAACGAATGTTCCCTGTGTATACCGCTCCTCTAAAGAATCCTACAATTGAGCATTATATATTGTAAAAAAAAATTGATGAATGACAAAGCATGGTTAATGAGGTTGAAAGAAACAAATTTGACTTACAATCCGCTCAAGCAATCAAGCGGGCCTCCTCCGATGTCATTTCACCGGAGGGCTTTTGGCGAGCCCTCTTCCATTTTTGATGACGCTTTGGAGGAGATGGTGGGGAAATTTCTTCCTGGCTTACACCAGAAGAGGCTAACTCAGCTTCTCGGAGTTTAGCCTTCTCCTTCATCATGCGTTGCGTCAACAAATCATACCCCCCACGAGACAGACAGTGGGGGGCCACATTCAGCCTCTGAATCTCCTTTCCTTTTATTCGCTTCTCCTGCAACATAATATGATATTACAATGTGCTAAATTAATAAGACAATATGGAAACATACCAAAGTGTTTAAATAGTAACATACCTCCCATTGTGGACCAGTCCTACTCCTGACAAACTACTTCCAAGTCTCCTCATCTATGCCATAACGCTGACAAGGAGTTAATCCTTTGCTAACGGCTTGCTCATTAAATATCCATTTTGAAGTCAATGTCGACTTGAATTGCCTCCACATTTTGGCAATAGATGACATGACTTTTCTACTAACTTGTTCAGAGTTAACAATATCGAAGTGATTCTGCAAAAACAACAAAATAAATTAGGATAACAAAGTTTAGGATCTAACTTAACTTAACATAATTTAACGAGTTAACAAAACTAACCAAAATATCTTGCCAAATTAAATTTTTGCAAGTCTCCTCCACATAATCCCAAGATGGATGCAAAATAGATACCTAATTATGAACTTAAAACGTTAGATATCAATCCATTTACATATGCTGACCATATATGCATAACAAGTTAAAAACTCTAAAAAATTACATACCTTTTCTCTAGCAAGAGTACCCAAGTAGGACCTAAATTGAGTGTGATGTGGTCCTGATATTTTGCCAGTCTTTGGATCCACACTCACAACCAATTTATCTCCTGCCATATGACGAACGGTCAACTTTTTCAACCGTGTGGCTTGTCGAGTCCTCTTTAGAGATGGGGGGTGGAGATGCCGGAGGAGATGTCGCGAGGAGATGCTTGGAGGAGATGCCATTTGCCCGTTAAAAAAAAAAGTTAAGTTTTTGCATAAATTGGAATATAAACACAATTTATCACATATTTGAAATATAAACACAATTTATCACATTTTTTAAATATAAACACAAATTAGCTATGAACACATAACTTAAATAGTTAAGTTTTCCCATATGCCTTCATCATGATCTTTACGAATAGCATGAACCAAGTCTTCTTGCATATCATCAATACTACTAGGCATCCGTGATGGAGTGGGGATGTTAATAATATCATCTAATTCATCATCTTCTTCATGCATAACATCATTCCCTTTTGCTTGGAGTACCACTCGACCATCTGTCATTACATGGATCAGTTATATAGAAAACTTGTTTTGCATGGTACGCCATTATGAATGGTTCCTCCTTATGTCCTATCTTCTTAAGGTCTATCAAAGTGAATCCCATTTCATCAGTTTGAACACCAGTATTAATATCAATCCATTTACATTTGAATATAGGAACTCTGAATTGAATGTAGTCAACCTCCCAAATCTCCTCAATCACTCCAAAGTAACTCATAGACGCCATAATTGGGTTCTTATCCTTTGAACTAGAAAAGTGCATGGATGTCGCCTCAATAGATACTCCACTATTTTGGACTGTACTTTTTTCATCTTGTAACTTTGTGTAGAATGAGTATTTGTTAATGTCATACCCAGTCCAAGTCACGACGTTCGTTTAGGACCATGTGCTAGCCATTTCAAAGTATCAGATGCATTGTCCTCAGAAAAGATTTTTGTTTTAAACCAGCTAACAAAAGTATTATTATGTTCATTAACCAACCACCGCTCACTCATTTTGGGGTTGAGGGTCTTCAATATTGATTGATGAGCAGATATGTAAGGAAGAACTTCATCTGTGTTACTTAGAATATACAAGTGTGCCCTGGTCAACTCACTAGCATTTTTTTATTGTATTTTTACCCCACGAGTGCCCTTACCATTTATTCTATGATCATGTCGTTGAGTAGGTACACCCACTGCTAGGGCCTTTCCAAAGTATTCAGAACAAAATTCTATAGCTTCTTCTGCAATATACCTTTTAACAATAGAAGCTTCAGGTCTATATGGATTCTTTGTATACCCTTTGAAGATCTTCATACATCGCTCAATTGGGTACATCCACCTCAAATAAATCGGACCACACAGTCTTATCTCTCTTACAAGATGAACTATTAAGTGCACCATAATGTCAAAAAATGATGGAGGAAAATACATCTCCAACTGACATAATATAACCACAGCTTCATTTTCCAACTGCTCCAATGATTTCTCAACAACTACTTTGGCACATATAGCATTGAAGAAGAAACAAAGACGCATAATTGCATGTCGTAGATTCTTTGGCAATATGTCACGTATAGCTACGGGTAAGAGTTGTTGCATCAAAACGTGACAATCATGCGACTTTAACCCAACTAGCTTCAGATCTTGCATGGACACAAGGCTCTTAATATTTGAAGAGTATCCTTGTGGCACTTTAATACTGTGAAGACACTGACATAAACTAGTCTTCTCCTTCTTTGACAATGTGTGACAAGCTGGTGGTAAATATGTTCTCTTGCCTTCAGGTCTTGGATGTAATTCTGGACGTATTCCCAATTCACATAGATCTTGACGAGCTTTGACTCCATCCTTTGTTTTTCCTTTAATGTTCCATAGTGTGCCAATGAGACTATCAAATACGTTCTTCTCCACATGCATAAAATCAATGCAATGTCTCACATCTAGATGACTCCAATATGGAAGGTTAAAGAAAATTGATCTCTTTTTCCACAAGCTTTTATCGGACGATCTGTTTTTTAGTCTTTCCAAAGACAACATTAATGTTTCTAACCCGTTCATAAACTTGTTAACCAGCTTAAAGGTTGTTTGGCAATTTTATCTTCCTGTCGACCATTAAAAGCTTTCTTCAATCTTCGATATGGGTGGTTATGTGGAAGAAATTTTCTCGTGCCTATTATACACAGTCTTTTTTCCATGCTTCAATTATAGAAAACTTGTATCTTCCTCACAAATAGGACAAGCATGATGACCCTTGACACTATACCCACTCAAGTTTCCATATGCTAGGAAGTCATTGATAGTACAAAATAACATTGCATGTAACTTGAAGCTCTGTTGTTGATATGCATCAAACACATCCACTCCTTCCTCCCACAATAGCCTTAAGTCATCTATTAACGGACTTAGATAAACATCTATGTCATTACCCGGCTGTTTTGGACCTATAATCATGATGGATAACATCACGTACTTGCGCTTGAAAATCAACCATTGTGGAAGGTTGTAAATCACTAAAAGAACTGGCCATGAGCTGTGATTACTGGTTAAGTTACCAAAAGGATTCATGCCGTCTGTGGCTAGTCCAAGTCTAACATTTCTTGCATCACTGCCAAAACTTGGAAATAGGCAGTCAATTTTCTTCCACTGTGGAGAATCGGCCGAATGACGAAGCAATCCATCACGTTTTTGTGCAGTTGAATGTCATATCATATTCTTGGCATCTTCTCCATTGGCAAACAATCGCTTAAATCTTGGAATAATTGGAAGATACCATATAACTTTTGCAGGAGGTCTCTTTCTATCAATATATTCGCTATTATCATCCTTGTCTTTCAATTTGTAACGCGATACACCACATCTTGGACACTCATGTAGGCTTTCAAACTCTTTTCTGTATAATATACAATCATTAGGGCAAGCATGTATCTTTTTATACTCTAAACCCATTGGACAAAGTATTTTTTTGGCTTCATACATACGATTAGGCAAGGTGTTATCGCTTGGGAGCATATCTTTCAAAACTTCTAGTAACTCAGTGAAACTTTTATCACTCCAACCAAATTTGGCCTTGAAATTGACCAATCTCAATACAGCTGACAATCGTGTGAATGTTGTACATCCAGCATACAGAGGTATCCCTGAATCTATCTTCAATTTATCATAGACAGCAGCATGTGCTTGCTGAAAATTCTCTTGACCTACATCACGAATCATGTCTTCTATTCGATCTTCCTGTAGACCCCTAATTTTGCCCGGCCTCTCAAATAAAAGCTAGGGGAATTTCACACAAAGACAAAGTTCACCCGGCTTCCCAAATAAAAGAAAAGAAGACTTCTCGCAATAAGATGGAGGTCACCCATCCACACAATAAAGGCAAAGGAGACTTCCTACACAGAGATAAAGCTCGCCCGGCACTTTAATGATGGCCAAGAATACTTCCTACATGAAGATAAAGCTTCAACGGACACACATCGGCATCAATCTACGTCTGAAAAAGGAAAGGAAAGCTTCCCGGGAGTCCCAGAACGCGAAAACTGGACAAAACAGGCCAAGACCACTGTCCCAGAGTTGGGACAGTCGTCCCAACTATCCCTGTGCAAGTGGGACGCGCGTCCCAAACTTGGGACGGCCGTCCCAAACCCCAGGGGGTCCCAGCCTGTGTTAAAATTGCATTTGGGACGGCCATCCCAACCCAGACTGGCCGTCCCAGATTGGCACAACGTGGAAAACGCGTTTGGGACGGCCGTCCCAACCCAGACGGCCATCCCAAAGTTACAGGCGAAAAAAGGCTATAAATAGGAGGCCCTTAGTTCATTCTCCACACACCTCACACCCCAGACAACTCCAAGACTTGTCTTCTTCTCTCCCTCCTTCGAATGATCTTTCTGATTGCCTTTAATAGGTAACAATCAGTTAAGGAATTTGTATTCCGGCATTCGATTCTTCTAGAAATCTTAGTCGAGTCGAGTCTGTATTTGAGAGGAGAGTTGTTGTAGAGCGAAGGATTGCCGCAAAGCATCCTCTGTATAAAAGACCTATAATATAAAGCTTGCTTCGGAGGTTCTTCTCAATTCTCTTCCCTTTTATTGATTTATTTACTGCTTTCTGTATGCAATGTAGATAAAACCATGTAGAGACCATATTTAAATACTATACGAATAAAATAAGGGTAATAGCGTAATTTCTTATAATCTTTACTTAAATGAATTAATCCGTCATAGGGAACCCGAAAGGGGCGTTGTGGGGTGCTAACACCTTCCCCACACGTAACTAACTCCCTTACCCGACTCTAGTTATAATGGCCAAGTTTGGTTTTTATTAAAATCAATGCATTTTTCTCCTTTTCCAATGTTTATGGTCAAAACATTGGTGGCGACTCCAAAAGAACCCTTTTCGAAAACCTTGCTTCTATTAGAGGATAGTTCAGTGTTGAGCGCCTCGGAAGCAATGAACATATTTTTTAACAAAAAACGCGAGTCTCAACCATCTTTTCGCGACCGCTCGCATTAACGTTCGAGACGTCCCAGGATGTCAGAACGGACGGCGGCGACAGATGGCGACTCCACTGGGGAAGCTAGAGAGTTGATCCCATTTAGTGACGGATAAATTCAAACTAAGTAAAGATTTGAAATTACGCCTTTACCCTTCCTGTATTTTTATTGTATGGCTTTAAATAACTGCTGTATGATTACTTCTGCAAATTGTTTGAAATACAAACTGCACACAAAAACCCTTGCACACAACAGTCCCTCTATACTCGGGGGCAAGAGTGAATACCTTTAGGGAGTGGGTGGCAGATACGACCGGCTTGTTGGCACATGGGGCTACAACCGTTGTCGGAAACCACCAACTCAAGGTGATAACTCTCTTCTTTTGGTCTAAGGATGTCAACACGGAGTTCCGTGCATGACTCGAGGACTGAGAGATTGAGAGGTCCCTATAATGGGGGCACCTTGGGGACCTTTGGCCTTGGTGAGAACAGTTAGAACCACCTAAACCAAGCACGTTTCTGCAGGAAAATCCCACCTCGTGATTAAATAAGCGTGGCTCTGCTCGTGGATGTATGAATTGTGTGTGCATACGTTTGCTGCATTTGTATTGATGCATTAGCATAGGGTAATCATACAACAACAAAAAATGAAAAACCCTAAAAATCACAAAAAGTGATAAGATAAAGACCTTTATCTCGGACAGTCTTCAGTTAAGCTAGCCTGGTTTCAGGTTCTTTGTAAGCTAAGTAGCCACATTGACCGACAGAAGAGATAAAAGGGTCATAAAAAAATATATAAAAACAATTAAAGTCATAAAAATACCTGCTACAAAATAAAAAGATTCTCAATATAAGTCCTATAATTCACACTACCTTTTTCTCATCAAAATAAAAAGCGAAGAAAATAGGACTCTCTTCATCAAAATCCATAAATATTCATATAGATAAGCTTTCTTTTCAAGAAAAACCCAGTACTATCATGCATCATATTAGGAATAAAACATGATAATACTTAGAAAAACAAACACTTGCATACATGCATTTACAAAAACTCATCCTCATATCATGCATTTTCATTTCTGCTAGATAATGGAGGGATCCAGTAATAGACAATTAAAGAAAGTGGAGATCCTTCTATGCCGTGTAGAGAAGTTAAAGCATTTGTGTACATATATGCCGTGGGAGGTCTATGCTAGTTTTGAGAAATCTTACGGAAGAATTCTTGACCTCCTGAAAATCAGCATTGATCCAATATTTGTTAGAGCATTGGTCCACTTCTGGAGTCCCAGTTTACACTGCTTCGAGTTCTCACAGTTTGATTTAGTGCCAACCTTGGAAGAATACGAACTCATGGTTAGATGGCCTCAGTCAGTTGGGGTCTACGTTTGCTCAGGAGTATATACGGCCGTGAGTAAGGTTGCTACTATTATACGACTACCTCCTCATCAATCCACCCTAGAGGGAAAAGGGAATATCCGAGGTTGGAAAATGGCTGTAATAGAAGACCACTTAATTTCTCTGGCTGAAAAGAAAGATTGGTCTACATTCAACAAGACTCTAGCATTAGCAATGTTCGGAATCATACTATTCCCATTTCATGTGAACATTGTGGATCATGCTGCAATGGACGCATTCTTCGCCTGGGATGTATACTCAAAGAGTCCTATACCTGCAATCCTTGCTGACACCCTGCTTTCAGTAGAATTTTGTGGACAGAAACAGGGAAAAACACTTAGATGCTGCACTACACTACTATACGTGTGGGGTATCACTCATTTCTACGCATCAAGCCATATGGGCGTATTTCCTGATCCTTTAAGGAGTTTTTCAAAAATCCCTCTTCAGCATCGTCAAGTGCTAGAATGGAAAACTGAGTTAGAAAGCTAGAACCTAGAACACATATCCTGGGTCTGCCCTTGGTTCCGACCTGGTTATATTCTCTTACGATGTGGAGATTACCTGAGCATACCACTACTAGGCCTCAGGGGTTGTATAACCTACTCTCCTAAGATGGCTGAGACAACTTATGAGAACCCAGACCACGCCGACTCAAGAAGAGCTCAGAGGGCTGAGTCTATGTCATTATTCCCATAGCTTTGAAGAAGTATCCGCTGTCAGGAAAGCATGGGAAAGACCAGTCTATATGGGAGATAAAGAACTCGGAAAGGTTCAGGTATCTACATCCCATGAATATGAAGAATGGAGGAAAAATAGAGGGATATCCCAACCATCTACTGCATTCACTACAACGTTAGCAAATGAAGAGCTACAATTGCAGGTCAATGATTTAAACAAGAGGGTTGAAGTCATGGAAGCTCAGCTAAGGGCTTTTGAAGAAAAAGATCAAGAATCAACCCTTATAATAGATGGTCTAAAAAGGCAATGTAAAAAGAAGGACCACGAAATAAAGCGTCTTAAGAATGATTGTGCTGATTATCAGGAAGAGACAAAACAAGCATTAAAGATTCCGAGACTTGAGCAAGATAGTCTGTTTCGGGACATGAACGACGAAATAGCACATCTTGAGAGCACGCTTGCAGAACAGGCAAAAACGATCAAGCTAATACAAGATGACCTAGCAGAAACTCGGTCAGAAGCACAAAAGTGGTGGGAAACCGCTGAAAAATACAGAAAAGACCTAGAAGAGCTACATGAAAAAGAAAAGGATGGATTAGCTCAGTATGGTCAACTACTTCGTGAAAAAGACCAAGCAATAGAGAGGTCTGATCAGCAACATGCCTTGATCGTTCACCAGGAAGAAAAAATAAAAGAGGCTCATCGATATAATGAAGATATGAGCCAGGCGGTATCTGAGCAAATCAAGATGCTCAGAAATCACGTGATAACAGCTGAAGACGAATTACGAAGAAAGCCTAATTTACCTATAGGATTCTTCAAGCTTTTTCGCTTTTGTCAACATTTGCTTCAAAGCATTGTATAGAAGGATTTACACTTTCTAATAAAAGGATTTTTCCTTAAATTGTCTATTGCATTCATAAGTTGCATACATTCATACATCCCTCCTCATTTTAATAATAAAGATAATAAAAAGAAAGGATTAACTGATGTGCTTTCCCCAAATCAGAAAAATGGAAAAGAAGTCTTTCGTCATCAAAATCTCTACGACGGTCAATAAATCTGAAGATGATAACAAACAAGCATCGTTAATCATTCCAATCAATAAAAAGGAAGAAACAATAACGCCTTTATGTTTATTCGTACCTCGTCCTTTCCCTTATTCATCAAATAAAGCTGTACGCTGGAGATACTCAGAAGAATCGCCAGTCAATCAAGATATCTCCAACATAGCCGGTATTGGGGGCATGACTCGAAGTGGAATAATATATTCCCCCAAGGAATTACAAGATAATATTCCTAAAGAAAAGGCAAAAAATAAAGCCGAAGAAGAAAAGGAATCCAAGGAGGAGACAGATGAGTTACTCCAGTACATAAGACAAAGTGAGTACTCTATCATCGATCAACTCAATCGTACTCCAGCAAAGATAACTTTGTTATCACTCATCATGAGTTCGGAACCGCATCGAAACGCACTATTAAAGGTTTTGAATGAATCATTCGTTCCGCATGCAATATCCCAAGACAAGTTTGAAGGAATTATTGGTAATATTACAGCCAATAATCACCTTACTTTCACTAATGAAGAATTCCCTTTGGAAGGGTCAAATCATAATAAGCCTTTGCATATCTCTGTCAAATGCAAGGAATATCTCATTTCCAAAGTACTTGTGGATAATGGGTCATCCCTAAATGTTATGCCTAAAAGTACACTCGACAAAATAACAGTGCAAGGAGCCCACATGCGCCCGAGTAATACAGTGGTTCGAGCCTTTGACGGATCAAGACGAGAAGTAGTAGGAGAGATCAGTCTACCAATCCAAATTGGCCCTACTATCTTCAACATAGACTTCCACGTGATGGACATCACGCCAGCATACAGTTGTCTCCTTGGTAGACCTTGGATTCATAGTTCTAAGGCAATACCTTCAACGCTCCACCAGAAAGTCAAGTTTGTGATAAATGATAAACTAGTCACAGTTCAAGCTGAAGAAGACTTTCTGATTAGCAAACCGTCTGTCCAGCCATATGTGGATGCGGCTGAAGAGGCTCTTGAAACATCTTTTCAAGCACTCAAAATTGCCAACATAGAAAGACTCCCCAGTAACATGAAGGTGGCCCATATGATGAAAAGATATGGATATCGCCCAGGACAGGGGCTCGGAAAGAATGCTCAAGGAATAAAAGAGCCACCAGATTTCAAAGATAATCCTCTAAAGTATGGTTTAGGGTACGACCCCACGAAAGATCAAACCATACGGAAAACAGGGAAGTCTTACCCCTCGAAGACGATATTCCGAAAAGGAGGGGTATTAGCGCAAAGGGTAGCATTAGTCATCAGGTGTCCTTCTTCTGATTCTAAGGGATGTAAACCTAGTGACTATTAGAGATCACTCCTCGGGGTATGCCCGACCCCCGAGCATCTTTAGGGCACATATTTCCCTGAAATTACAAAAGAATGTTATTCTTACTATCTGCTTCTTTTCTTACTAAATGTATCTATACCCCATTTTAATAAACAAGGTTTAGATAAACGTTTTATTCCAAATTGCGTCAGAATAAGTAACGCGTCATAAAGTAAAGTCATATACTATTGATTAACTAGAAACACGGATAAAATTTATCTCAATAAAATTCAAGTTTCGACAATGTTGTGCAAAAAAAATATATACACATACAAAAAGCAATGCCCGTCAAGGCCAAAGGCCAAGACAAGAAAATAAAAGGGCAAAATACCCGGCAGGAAACCCACAAAGGGGGCTGCACAAAAGTTAGGGTAAACCCGGCAGGAGACCCGAACAATAATAAAGGGTAACCTGGGCAAAAGTTAGGGTTATAAAAAGTCCGCTAGGTATTCCTTAAAAATAAATACAAAAAAGGGAAACCTAGACAAAAGTTAGGACGTAAGCACAACATCCTAGGCTGAAAACCCGAAAGGGCGGACTAGGGAAGTTAGTCAATCAACCAAAAAGGCGCCACAAATCAGTAAACAACGATGCCACATCATAAGAATGAAACGTTTATCTAAACTAGCCTAAACACAGACCAACCTTGGCTAGCCATTCTTACAAAAACCTATATTACAAAAAATATATCCCTCTAAAACACAAGCCTTTGTTGTAAATCCTTTTCTTTCTCTTCTCTTGACCATTTCACTATAAAGCATTCAAGTAATAAAGGGGAATGTGGTAACATAGTGATCAATAGGAAGGTCGAAATCCCTAAGGAAAGGAAGGAGGGCATTGATATGGCAGTTACCCTACGAACGGAAGATAGTTCTTCGGCCATAGCAAAGAAAATCCCAAGATGGCAAATCAGTACAGCCTAGCTTGTTGATCAAAAAATAAAATGACATGAAGGCACAACACCAAGAATGCGCCCGAAGTTAAAGCACATCAGTTAAAACTTTCAAAATATTAACTGAAATAGATCATAGAATGCATATCATGAAGCATTGAATGCATTAAAGCATAAATGATGGGAATCCTATCTTCAATTTCATAAAAAAACACGAAAATTAACTCAAAAAAAAAATCAAAAACCAGCATCAGAAGCTTGAGACGGCCGTCCAAACCCAGACGGCCATCCCAAACCTCCTGGCGCGGCCTATATAGGTGGGGCGCGGGATTGAGCTTTAGTACCTCATTCCAAGCTTCCTATCTTGCTTTTTCTCCTTCTCTATACATTTTTAGCATTCCTGAAAGAATAGAGCTCATAATGGAGCGTGGAGAAGCCTCGTCCAGGAGAAAGCGCACTAGGACTGCTGCTAGAAGAACTCCTATCACCAGCATGATGATGGCAGAGGCGCATCAACAACGACTGGCAAATATCCAACAATTTTCCTGGTATCCTATGCTGCGACTAGATTTCGAGATCCTTGCTACATTTGGTTGGGAACAAGATTTCAGAAGGTTCATCCATAACATAGGATGGGACTTTCTGCTCCGTGAGCCATCTACTCGAATCCATAGCACCGCTACAATGGAGTTTCTTGCCTCTGTCAACATGATGGAAATTCCATCCACAATTCCCGGAGTGCCACCAACGCAAGCTGTCTCCTACTGGATGGATGGAGCCTACCGGACCACTGTTCTGGATGACTTCAATGTCATCATGGGTTTCTGCCAGCGAGCAGATACAAGGACACCAGAATATCGGTCCGCATATCTGGAGAAGCCTACTGTTCTCACCACCACTAGCATGTGGAAGGAGATCACTGGAGCTCACAACCTACCCACACACCTGAAAGGGGCATCCTTCTCTCCTCCACTCCGCATATGCCACAAACTGCTTGCCGGGACCCTGCACAGCCGAAAGGAGAGCCAGGGGAAGGTCACGCTGGCTGATCTCTTCATTGTCTACTGTATGCACCAAGGGCATAAGTGCAATCCAGGATACGCATTCTTGAAGGCCGTAAAGGAATACGGTACGCGAGGACCAGTAGGAGCTATCATGATAGCTCCCCTCCTTACCCCTTTGGCTGAGTATTGGGGATGCACTGACGGAGAAGACCTCCCTGTTGAACTCCAACCAGAGCCGATCAACGGAGGAGTGCTGACGCACATGAATATCCTCAGCAGAGAAGGGACAGGGTTCATCTTAAACCCTATCATCTCGAATTCATGGGATATGCGCGACTTCAATACGCTGCAAGACATCCCTACTACCTCAGAATCCCAGCAGCAGTCACGAGATTCTGATTTCCCCGGCCTGTACCGACGCTTGGACGAGGAGCATGCATACATGGAAGGAGAGTTCCAGTTTATACGCCAGCAGTTTAGTCAGCTGACTGTTAGGCAAGACAGGACGGACCGCCAGATAGAGAGCTTGGTCTAGACTCAGGCAAGGTTCCAGCGCCGCCTACTCCGCCGCTTCCCTTCGCCAGCACCATCCTCCCCCTCCAGTCCAGAGGCAGACGATTAGGAGGAGTCTCTTTAGATAGTTTTTTTAGTATTTTGAAAAAAGCTTGAATGTACCAAACAAAAAGCAGTAATAAATAAAAGTAGTTATTTTTGTTTCACATTTCAAAAGCCCATGTGTACAAAAACTATAAAATAAAAGGCACACATGATATACTAAAAAGCCGGATTTCAAAAATTTGTGATAAAATTAAATCGCGATAGAAAAAGGCGAAATCAAAATTACCTTCAGCAAAATAAGGAGCTTCAAGGAAACTAGCTCCAACCATCAACCTTCTATCCCAATAAAAGAAGGTACATCAACATAGAAAAGCCAATGGAAAGGCTCGATAATCCCCAAGCGGATCCTTGCCTACTCCAAAGGCAACACAAAAATTATTTCATGACTCAGCATCACCACTTGAGTCATCAAACATAAATCATTTAAAGCCTCAATCAACATTGAAAGAATTAATGGTTGAGTTCAAGAGGGGGGGTGAATTGAACTTTAAAACTTTTTCGCAAAACTTACTTTCTTTTTGGAAGAATGAGTTATCTTTATTCAATCTTTGCAAAGGTAACTCGGTTTAAACACAGCACAATTAAAGACAGAAAATAAAAGAGATAAAAGAAGAATATTAACACACAAATTTATACTGGTTCACTCTAATCCAGAGCTACATCCAGCTTCTTGACAAACCAGCCAAGTTCCACTAATACCAAGTGAAAATTACAACCAGTAGATACTCACCAATCTACCCCAAGAACTATCTTGCAAAACCCACAAGACAGAATCTTGAAAACCACCCAAGAACCAAATCCAAGCTATCGTACCAAGTGCAGATCACAATCCAACCTGCACAATCACACTTTTACAAAAGAGTATGGAAAGAAAAAACCTGGACTTGAAGTTTCTAATTGTCCAGAACCAATTCTAACAAGACTTTCTCTCTTGAATGACCACAATTCCGATCACAGCACCTTATGATATGAAAAAGATCCTTGAATGCGAGAAAGTCACGTATGAAAGTTTCACAGATTGATTTCACAAGTTTTCTCAAGCAAGTGTATTGTATTGTTGTATTTTAAAAGATAGATCAATTCTGTATATATAGAGTAAAACATAGAATCAGAATGCTTCAACTGTCAAAAACTGCTTTAGAGAGTCAAAAGATCGATTAGATTGAAGTAAAACAGCTTAGAAGAGACTCTGATCGATTAGAACCGAAGTATGATCGATCAGATCGAGTTATGATCGATCGAATGAAACTATGATCTATCGTATCGAAGTTATGATCGATCGAATAAAACTATGATCGATCAGAATATATTTCAATCGATTAAAACGCTCGATTCAATCGATTGATTTCATTTAAAGCTCCATTTCAATCGATTGATTCGAGTTTTTAATGGATTGAAACAACTTAATGAAAAATGACAGACTCTTCCGTTTCAATCGAATGAAAGTCATTTCAACAGATTGAAATCCTGCAAACACTTAGTTAAAAAAATAGCCTCTCTGTTTTAACAGATTGAAAAATATTTCAACAGATTGATTTTCCGAAAAACTTCTTAGACTCGAAAAAATCTTTCTGTTTCAACAGATTGAAAAATCATTTCAACAGATTGAAAAATGCGAAACTTTGATATTGAAAAATTCATTGAGTTATTTAACTTGTTGATTCCGCGAATCAATCAATTGAAAATACGATTATATATGACCACTTATTCTTTTAAGTGATTTTAACAGATTGAAAATCCTTTTCAACAGATTGAAAAACTTAGTTTGTTCTTTTAATACTTAGATGTTAGTTTTTCATGCGTAAAAATGATTTTCAATGGGATGCAACATTATAAGGTGCTTATCACAAAATATATTGGCCTATCAAGAGATTAAGTGCTTAAGCTAAAAAACCTAATCATCTACACACCCACAACCTAAGCTATATCTATGTCTTCATCAAAACCACCAAGTGCTTGTCTTCATCAAATCCACCAAGTGCTTCAATCTCCCCCTATTTGATGGAGACAAATAACCACCGCACTTGCATAAAAAAAATAACGAACTGGAGACATATATTTTGTGGTGTGTGTGTAGTGACAGCTTTAAGCAAAATACTTCTCCCCTATTTGATCGCATCAAATAGATTGTTTTAGTTACAATCCAATGGGGCCACGTGGATACCCCGAATATAAAACAAAACATTAAAAACTAAGAAAAGAAAACAGTAATAACGAAACATAGAAAATCTTCATTCGTCCCCGGGCCTTGATTGAATTGCAGCTCCACAATCCCGTTGTAAATGTCTTCTAGTTGATTATCAATATGCTGGAACCTTGCAATGAAATTTTCATCCAAATAATGCTCGTCGAGCCCTCGTAGCGAGCAATCATCCGCATATGCCTCCTTTGGTCTCGAATGCAGCTCGCTCATTTGATGTAACATTGTTCTTTCGAACCGAGACAAAGGCGTGCCACGGTCGAGGCGGTGGATTGTATGGAATCATCTCCATTGGGTTCACCTCTTCCATTGGATTAGACGGACGTGCTGCAGAAGTTCCAGGAATATCGGTGTTGATTCCTTCCTCTTGCTCTTCTTCTTCACTTTCTTCACTTTTTCCAGCCTTCTTCTTTGGAAATCCATTCACCATCAATTTTGATGAACCCCATTTTGTGAAGAACAGTAATTGTTTATTTCATTTGTTGGTCGAACAGCTTCAACAAGTTCCCCTTCCAGATCAACACCAAAATGTGTTAAAAATTTAGAAATCGGAATAGCATAGGGATACCCGAAATCACTAAGTCTCTTGGCTTTGATCATGTGATCCTTGATGACGAAGACCCAGCTTCACTCGTGATTCCGTGATGAATGCAGTACATCGATACTAAATCTCCTTCATTTAGCACTGCATGATTGCTCCCCCTGGGTGTAAGCCGCCAGGAAACGATGAAAGCGAGAATCCTTTCTTCCAGCTTCAACTTCCCAGTGTTGAATGAACTTACGTAATCATGCCTATTCTTCAGGCAAGAGCGGAAATACTGAACTTTATTAAATTCTTCAACATCCGAAGTACACCCTTTGGTGACTTTCACACCTACATCTTTTATTCCAAAGAACTTCCTTCCGGACATTAGGTGTTATCACAATGTCTACTCCTTTTACTTGAGTTATTAGAGTGGAACCTTCAAAGGACAAGTTAGTGAAAAAGACTTTAATTAAGTCGTGGTAAATCCTACCATTCAACTCCGAAACGTCTGAAGTTTTTGATGTTGCAAGTAACTTCCGAATGCCTCTGAATCCTTCGGCATCAAACCAGGAGAACTTTAACATCTTCTGAATGTTGACTTGCTTCCTCGCTTAATTCATGGATAAACAAATCCATTTTCTCTTGGTCCCCATTGAACCAAGTTTCAATCCTTCCTCCAACATTCTGTTCTTGCCTTGCCGTAGAGGACTCGCCTCGCTGGACTTCTTCCTACCGGACTTTGTGCGCTTGAGCATACTTGATCTTTGGGATGAGCGAACAGAGAAGAACCGAGAAAAGAGAAAGTTCAAAGAAGAAAATAATACTATAGGAATGAGAATACACAATCTTTATCGCCTTCAAAAATTTTTGTCTTTACTCGATTTATTGTTTCGTGCAAGTGATGATAAAGAGGAGAGAGAATTGCTACTGTACACTTTAATTACCCTCACATCCGATATCCAATCGAGTCAATCAACTTTTATTGGATATCTTTGATATTTAAGAGAGTAGTTGAAGTTTATCTTGTTGTAAATGCATTCAATCCACTCTGCAGAAATTGTTTAGAGACAAAGTACATACAACTAGCCCAAAAAAAATAATCAATTGATATTCCGTGAAACCAATTGATTTTGTAATCGCAGATACTTATAAGTGAAATAAACCGATTGAATTGAAAGTTAAATTGATTGTTTTGTACAAGAAAATTATTCAGAGTACCATTAGTGAATTCAATCGATTGAATCGAAGATTTAATCGATTGATTTATAGAAGAAAGTATGCAGAGCTACAAGGTTAATGAAATAAACCGATTAAAAGTTTATCTAATCGATTGAACTAATAACATATCAATACCGAGAGTAAGAATCAGGAAATCAACAGATTATTTCGCAATTTCAATCGATTAAAACAAATAATATCAAGTTATTCATGCAATTATTAATCGATTGAACTTGTTATCACTGTTAAAAAGCATACAATCACCGTAAAGAATCAGCTATGCAATACTAGATATATCTAGAATTCCTAATTCAGTCCTAAGCATATTAAGTCTATCTCTAGGAAGTGGTTTAGTGAATAAATCAGCTAACTCGTTTTTCAGATTCAACGAATAAAATCTCACAATCACCCCTAGATACGTGTTCTCTAATAAAGTGATGTCTAATTTCAATATGCTTAGTTCTAGAGTGTTGAATAGGATTCTTAGTTAAGTTTATTGCACTAGTATTGTCACAAACCAGAGGTACCTTGTTTAGAGTAACTCCATAATCTGTCAGCTTGTTGCTTGAGGTAGATGCTTTGAGCACAACAGCTCCCAACTGCAATGTATTCAACTTCTGCAGTTGACAGAGCAACACACGCTTGCTTTTTGCTATGCCACGATATAAGACTCGCTCCCAGGAAATGACAAGTACCGAGGTACTTTTTCTCGTCCAATCTACATCCTGCAAAGTCAGAATCGGAAAATCCAACAAGTTTAAGGGATGCACCTTCAGGATACCATAGTCCAACATTAACTGCTCCCTTAAGGTACTTCGAATCCTTTTGGCAGTAGTAAGATGTGATTCCTTTGGATTTGCCTCGAAATCTTGCACAAAGGCACACACTAAACATAATGTCGGTCTACTAGCAGCTAGATATAGTAGTGAACCAATCAACCCTCTATATTTAGTTTGATCAACAGGTTTTCCTTTTTCATCTAAGTCTAGACAAGCAGTTAGTAGACATGGGTGTAGAGGACTCCTTGCAGCTTGTGCATATCAAATTTCTTTAACAGCTTCATTGCAGTATTTAGATTGACTAAGAAAAATGCCATTTCTTAATTGTTTAACCTGGAGACCAAGGAAGAAATTCAATTCTCCCATCATAGACATTTCAAATTCACTTTGCATTTCTTTTACAAACTTATTACACATGGCATTATTAGTGGAACCGAAAATGATATCATCCACATACATCCGCACTGTAATAATGTCAGTCTCAGATTTCTTAATGAACAGAGTTTTATCAACCTCACCTCGCTTGTACCCTTGATCAATTAGGAAGTTACTTAACCTCTCATACCATTGTCTAGGTGCTTGCTTTAAACCATAAAGGGCCTTTTTCAATTTGTAGACATGGTCGGATGCTTGTGATTTTCAAAACCAGGAGGTTGAGAAACATAAACTTCTTCATTGATGAGTCCATTTAGAAAGGCACTCTTGACATCCATCTCGTAGTAATCTGAAACCACTTAAACAAGCATAAGCTAATAATAATCTGACAGCTTCAAGTCTAGCTACAGGTGCAAAGGTTTCATCAAAATCAATACCCTCCTCGTTGGTTATACCCTTTGGCTACCAATCTAGCTTTATTTCTAGTAATAATGCCGTGTTCATCTAGCTTGTTTTTGAATACCCACTTAGTACCAATTACATTGATATCTTTGATTCTAGGAACTAATTCCCACACTTTATTTCTTTCAAATTGATTAAGCTCATCATGCATGGCACTAACCCAAGTATTCATCATTTAATGCTTCTTTAACCTGTCTTAGGCTCTATTTGTGAAATGAATGCCATATGATTACGGAATTGATTAAGAGAATGTCTAGTAGATACTCCCTTATTGATTTGCCCGATGACATTGTCTAGAGAGAGATCTCTTGGGACAATCCACTCTTTAGGAAGCTCTTCCGAACATCTTCTTCCTCGTTCTTCAGCAATTGTTGGTGGATCAGCCTTTGCAGAGTCCACTCGATGGATCATCTTCTTCAACAAGATGCCGATCTCGTGTTACTCGGGAAGTTTCAACCGATAAGAATTATCAGCTAAATTTTCTTCATCTCGCGAGCACTCGTTGTTCTATTCCGCAACACTCGAGGAGACTCATTAAACACAACATGTACTCGACTCTTCAACTCGATTTCAATCTTAAATTGTAAACTCTATATGCATGGGCGTGAGTTGAGTAACCAAGAAAAATTCCTTTATCGATTTTTCATCAAACTTGCCAATATTTTCTTTCCCATTGTTTAAAACGAAACATGTACATCCAAAAACCCCGAAATAGTTTATGTTGGGTTTTCTTCCTTTATACAGCTCATATGGGGTTTTCTTAAGCATGGGTCTAATCAAGACTCTATTCAAAACATGACAAGCAGTGTTTATCGCATCCGCCCAAAAGTATTTAGGTAAAGAATTTTCACACAACATTGTTCTAGCAAGTTCCACAATAGATCTGTTCTTTCTTTCCACAACACCGTTCTGCTGAGGAGTTCTTGGAGCAGAAAAATTGTGTTTTATGCCAAACTTTTCACAAAATGATTCAAACTTTTCATTTACAAATTCTCCACCATTGTCACTTTGAATTGATGTAATAAAATACCCTTTTTCATTATGTAAAACCTTGGCAAGCTTTTTGAAAGATTTGTAAGAATCAGATTTGGCTTTAAGAAAAATAGTCCAGGTAAATCTGAAAAGTCATCAACAATTACCATGATATAAAGATTACCACCTAGGCTTTTATTCCTTGAAGGACCAACCAAATCCATGTGAAGCAGCTCCAAAGGTTTAGAAGTTGAAACAATGTTTTTGTTTGAAAAAGATTTTCTAGTTTGTTTGCCTTTCAAACAAGCTTCACAGATTTTGTCTTTCAAGATCTGAAGCTTAGGTAGCCTGAAACTAATTCTTTTGAAATCAGTTTGTCAAGATGGTTAAGATGTATATGAGCAAGCCTTCTATGCCACAACCAAGATTCTTCTTCTTTAGTAAGAAAACAACTTTGAGATGATATAGACTGTTTGATATCTAACATGTATATGTTGTTTAACCTCTTACCTACCAACATTACCGTATCGGATTCCGGCTCACAGATAAGGCACTTTTCTCGGTTTGAAAATGACTTTGTGACCAAGATCACATAACCGACTTATGCTTATCGATTGTGCTTGAGATCTTCAACAAGAAGAACATTGTGAATGATTACCGATTTACTATCTCCAATATCTCCAGTAACCTAGAATTCTTCCCTTGTTGTTGTCTCCATAAGTCACATGACCTCCATTCTTCAATTTCAACTTTCTGGAATTTTGAAATGTCACCCGTCATGTGCCTTGAGCATCCACTGTCTAGGTACCAAAGGGACTCTTGTTGCTGTTCCTCGAAAAACAAACATCAAGTATTTGGTACCCTTACATATTTTGGGTCCTTAGGAGTCAAATTTTCTGTTTAATATGTTTTGGAACCCATCTCTTCCTACCTTGCGGCACAAAATATTTTCTAGCATGACAAGTATTTTATAGTATGTCCTTTCTTCATGCAAGTAATGACAAGATGAGAAAGGGAATGCCGTTGTTTTTCTCGTATGAAAAGAAGTTCAAATATTTTTTAGTTTTTACCCCAGTCTTAGGTTTGTATCCAATTCCACTATGTTCAAACACACAGCTTTGAGACCCAAGAAGTGCATCTAAATTCTCTTTACCTTGAGTAAATTTTGTCAAGGTTTTAGTCAAGTAATCAACCTTATTTTGTAAAACAATACACTTTTCACAATTCTTATTAACAACAACATTATCCGCAGATGAGTAGATAATATCTAGATGTTCTAAATCTGTTTTGCTTTCTAATAATTCATTTTCCGTAACTTTGACTCTATTTTCTAACCAGCTTATTTAAACCTTTCAACCGATTGTTTGTATGAGATAAATTTCTGGCTTCACTATGCATTTCATTGAAAGCATTCAAGTAATGTGCTGTAATTCATTTCATTTTCTGTAGGAGATGAACTTACATGTGATGAAGAGGATTCACAACCAGCCATCAAACACAGTGTTCACTTCTTCACTTTCGGATTTAGAACTGGAAGATGAATCATTGTCTTGCCAGGCTATATAGGCCTTTTTCCCTTTGTATCTTGATTCTTTCTTGTTCTGATTCTTGGTCTTTTCCTGGACAATCACTCTTTATGTGACCCTGTTTACCACAAGAATAACAAGTAATATTATTTTGAACAGATTCAGCCTTTTTATCATTATACCTTTTTACTTGGCCAGTTCTGTTCTTTCTTCTAAGAAATTTCCCAAATTTCTTAACCAACAAAGTCAGTTCTCTCGATTCATCTTCTTCAGATTCACCGTTTTCTTCAATCGTCTTGAGAACAATATTTCTACTTTTCTTTTCTCGCATTCTCTTGTTCTTTGAACCGATTGATTTCCAACTCATGTTCCCTCAACTTACCAAAAAGTGAAGCGGTAGTCATTTCAGCCAAGTCTCTTGATTCCGATATAGCCGTCACCTTTGGTTGCCACGTTCTGTCCAAACACTTTAAGATTTTGATGTTCAACTCTTCTTTGTCAAAAGTCTTTCCTAACCCAATTAGATGATTGACTATGTGCGTGAACCTTTTCTCGCACATCCGCAATTGTTTCTCCTTGCCGCATTTTAAACAACTCATAGTCCCCGATTAACTCATGCTTTCTTGCCCTTTTCACATCGATGTTCCTTCATGTGTAACCTCTAAAATTTCCCACATCTCTTTGGCGAGGCACACCGAGACACCCCGAAAAACTCATCAAGATTTAAAGCAGAGGTAATAATATTTTTTGCAGTATAATCATATTGGACTCTCCTATTTTCTACATCGATTAATTCAGCCCAATCTTTTTCGACTACTTTACCATCTACAGTATGAGTTGGTTTGTAAGGACCATTAACAATTGTTTCCCAAATGCCTCTATCAAGGGATTCAATAAAGATTTTCATTCTAACCTTCCAGAAAGAATAATTCACACCGTAAAAAAGTGGAGGCCTCGTTTATGGAGGCTCCTTCTAAAAATTCATCTTTCCCTCAGCCATTGAACCGATTTCTTGAGTAACTTACAAGAACCAGCTCGGTACCAATTGAAAGAATTAATGGTTGAGTTCAAGAGGGGGGTGAATTGAACTTTAAAACTTTTTCGCAAAACTTACTTTCTTTTTGGAAGAATGAGTTATCTTTATTCAATCTTTGCAAAGGTAACTCTGGTTTAAACACAAGCACAATTAAAGACAGAAAATAAAAGAGATAAAAGAAGAATATTAACACACAAATTTATACCTGGTTCACTCTAATCCAGAGCTACATCCAGTTCTTGACAAACCAATCAAGTTCCACTAATACCAAGTGAAAATTACAACCAAGTAGATACTCACCAATCTACCCCAAGAACTATCTTGCAAAACCCACAAGACAGAATCTTGAAAACCACCCAAGAACCAAATCCAAGCATCGTACCAAGTGCAGATCACAATCCAACCTGCACAATCACACTTTTACAAAAGAGTATGGAAAGAAAAAACCTGGACTTGAAGTTTCTAATTGTCCGGAACCAATTCTAACAACACTTTCTCTCTTGAATGACCACAATTCGATCACAAGACCTTATGATATGAAAAAGATCCTTGAATGCGAGAAAGTCACGTATGAAAGTTTCACAGATTGATTTCACAAGTTTTCTCAAGCAAGTGTATTGTATTGTTGTATTTTAAAAGATAGATCAATTCTCGTATATATAGAGTAAAACATAGAATCGAATGCTTCAACTCGTCAAAAACTGTTTTAGAGAGTCAAAAGATCGATTAGATTGAAGTAAAACAGTTTAGAAGAGACTCGATCGATTAGAACTCGAAGTATGATCGATCAGATCGAGTTATGATCGATCGAATGAAACTATGATCGATCAGATCGAGTTATGATCGATCAGAATAAAACTATGATCGATCGAATATATTTCAATCGATTAAAACGTCGATTCAATCGATTGATTTCATTTAAAGCTCCATTTCAATCGATTGATTCGAGTTTTTAATGGATTGAAACAACTTAATGAAAAATGACAGCTCTTCTATTTCAATCGATTGAAAGTCATTTCAACAGATTGAAATCCTGCAAACACTTAGTTAAAAAAAAAATAGCCTCTCTGTTTTAACAGATTGAAAAATATTTCAACAGATTGATTTTCTGAAAAACTTCTTAGACTGAAAAAATCTTTCTGTTTCAACAGATTGAAAAATCATTTCAACAGATTGAAAAATGCGAAACTTTGATATTGAAAAATTCATTGAGTTATTTTAACTTGTTGATTCCGCGAATCAATCAATTGAAAATACGATTATATATGACCACTTATTCTTTTAAGTGATTTTAACAGATTGAAAATCCTTTTCAACAGATTGAAAAACTTAGTTTGTTCTTTTAATACTTAGATGTTAGTTTTTCATGCAGAAAAATGATTTTCAATGGGATGCAACATTATAAGGTGCTTATCACAAAATATATTGGCCTATCAAGAGATTAAGTGCTTAAACTAAAAAACCTAATCATCTACACACCCACAACCTAAGCTATATCTATGTCTTCATCAAAACCACCAAGTGCTTGTCTTCATCAAATCCACCAAGTGCTTCAAACATCCTTCCATCCAAGAAAAAGGAAGTCATCAACGTAGAAAAGCCAACGGAAAGGCTTGATCATCCCCAAGCGGATCCTTGCCTACTCCAGAGGCAAAACAAAAAGATTACCTCACGACTCGGCTTCATCGCCACATGAGTCATCAAGCACACTCATGCAAGAGTCTCCGCTTCATTCCCCAAAGGAGAATAAGGGCTACACAAGAGCCCATCATACGGAGTCAAATCCTCCACATCACCAGGGGGCAACAGAAGGAAAAGAAAGAAAAACTTTTCATCCCCTAACGGAGGCCACCACAGAAAAAGGCTGCACGAAAATCCCCAAGAAGAGTATATCAAGAAAATCTACAAAAAGATGAAAACAAAATTTTTCCATCTTCCAGCTCAAATAAGAAGCTTCACAAAGCCAGGAGCCAGGACTCCATCATCAAATTTGGATCTCCAGGAAACCGACAGACTCCTCAGCGAATCCCAAAAAAGAAAAAGAAGAAAATCTCTTCGTTCCGCTCAATAAAGAGTCTCACAAAGTCAAAACCTCAAAACTAATCAAGGATTACATCCCCGAGAGAAAAATTCCCCAGGGATCACCAAAAAGAAAAGAAAAAATATCTTTTCATCCAAAGAAAAAAGCCAATGTGTACAAAAGGCGCACATACAAATCCATTCCCCAGCAGGAATAAGAGCATAGACAAAGCCAACTCAAATAGCAGCCAATAAGGAGTCAAAAACTTCATCCCTCCCTAGGGGGCAATTCAAAATAGATCCCCAGGAAACAACCAAATCCCTAGTGGATCACCAAAAAGAAAATCCCCCCGCAAGCCTACCATCAAAAGGCAAAATACAAAATTCATATCCTCAGGGAGTTAACCATCTGGAACACCCAATAGGAATATCCCCAGCGAAGTGCAAAACCTTCACTCCCAAGAATGCCTAAGGTAAGCAAAAAACTGATATCCCCAAGAAATGGGAAATCAACCTATAAGAGGTAATACAAGCACAAAGCTTTCAAAAAGCATCCACCTACTCAGAGGTATTATCAAGAACAAATATCCTCAAGTAGAACATCAGCCTATTCAGAGGCGAAAATCAACAAGTAAAAAGCCTTCACCACTATTGAAGCACTCGCCTAATCAAGAGGCACAATCAAAAATCAACAAAATCCCCAAGTGGATCTTCGCCTAATCAAGAGGCACAATCAATAAGAGAATTCAAAATCCCCAGAGGATTCCCGCCTAAAAAGAGGCAATCGACAAAATCCCCGGGCAAGACCGGATGGCTAAAAAAGCCAAAACAATGAAATCCCCCGCAGAAGTCGGATGGCTAAAAGAAAAAGCCAAAACAAAGAATCCCCGGCCAAGACTGGATGGCTAAAAGAAAAAGCCAAAAAAATGAAATCCCCGGTAAAAACCGGATGACTAAAAAGTCAAGAAGAAAAACCAAATCATTCCCCAAGGAATAGGCGCATGATCAAAGACCGTAAGCCGCCAACACTTCTCCGAAAGCCCGTTAAGGGTATGAACTCATCAATCAAAAGATTGAATGAGAAGAACCTAGTCAATATGCAGGTTCGCACCCAGTGGGGGTGTAAAAACCACTAGAGCCTAGTCAATATGCAGGTTCGCACCCAGTGGGGGTGTAAAAACCACTAGAGCCTAGTCAATATGCAGGTTCGCATCCAATGGGGGTGTAAAATCCATTAGAACCTAGTCAATATGCAGGTTTGCACCCAGTGGGGGTGTAAAAACCACTAGAGCCTAGTCAATATGCAGGTTCGCACCCAATTGGGGTGTAAAATCCATTAGAACCTAGTCAATATGCAGGTTTGCACCCAATGGGGGTGTAAAATCCATTAGGACCTAATCAATATGCAGGTTCGCACCCAGTGGGGGTGTAAAAACCATTAGAGCCTAGTCAATATGCAGGTTCGCACCCAATGGGGGTGTAAAATCCATTAGGACCTAGTCAATATGCAGGTTTGCACCCAATGGGGGTGTAAAATCCATTAGAACCTAGTCAATATGCAGGTTCGCACCCAGTGGGGGTGTAAAATCCACTAGAACCTAGTCAATATGCGGGTTCACACCAAATGGAGGTGTAAAAACCACTAGAATCTAGCAAAAATGCAGATTCGTACCAGGTGGGGGTAGGTACCCACCAAAACCTTAAAAATAAGGTTTTTTTTACCAGATGAGGGTAGGTACTCATCAAAACTTAGCAAAATGCCTCGGGTAGAGTAAAAATACTCACCTGAAGCATTACTAAAAACGGGTGCAAAGACTTGCTGCTATTAGAGGATAGTTCAGTGTTGAACACCTCAGAAGTAAGTACCCACAAGAGTTTAGCAAAATGCAAACTCATACCGAGTGAGGGTAGGTACTCACCAAAACCTTGTAAAACAAGGTTCATACCTAGTGGGGGTAGGTACTCACAAAAGTCTAGTAAAATACAGACTTATACCAGGTGAGGGTAAGTACTCACCAGAGCTTTATAAGAGGAGGCTCAAACCAGATAGGGGTTGGTACCTATCAAAATATTTATCATCCGGAGGATCAGCAAAGGAGCAGCATCCGAAGGATAACCGGGCAAAAGGGTTAACTCCTTCCCTTACCAACTAACTTTGTCGGTATATTAAACCAACAAATTAGTTTGGCAGGTGAAGGGGGGCAGCTGTAGACCCCTAATTTTTCCCAGCCTCTCAAATAAAAGCTAGGGGAATTTCACACAAAGACAAAGTTCACCCGGCTTCCCAAATAAAAGAAAAGAAGACTTCTCGCAATAAGACAGAGGTCACCCATCCACACAATAAAGGCAAAGGAGACTTCCTACACAGAGATAAAGCTCGCCCGGCACTTTAATGAAGGCCAAGAGGACTTCCTACATGAAGATAAAGCTTCAACGGACACACATCGGTATCAATCTACGTCCGAAAAAGGAAAGGAAAGCTTCCCGGGAGTCCCAGAACGTGAAAACTGGACAAAACAGGCCGAGACCACCGTCCCAGAGTTGGGACGGCCGTCCCAACTGTCCCTGTGCAAGTGGGACGCACGTCCCAAAATTGGGACGGTCGTCCCAAACCCCAAGGGGTCCCAGCCTGTGTTAAAATTGCATTTGGGACGGCCATCCCAACCCAGACTGGCCGTCCCAGATTGGCACAACGTGGAAAACGCGTTTGGGATGGCCGTCCCAACCCAGACGACCATCCCAAAGTTACAGGCGAAAAAAGGCTATAAATAGGAGGCCCTTAGGTCATTCTCCACACACCTCACATGCCAGACAACTCCAAGACTTGTCTTCTTCTCTCCCTCCTTCGAATGATCTTTCTGATTGCCTTTAATAGGTAACAATCAGTTAAGGAATTTGTATTCCGGCATTCGATTCTTCTAGAAATCTTAGTCGAGTCGAGTCTGTATTTGAGAGGAGAGTTGCTGTAGAGCGAAGGATTGCCGCAAAGCATCCTCTGTATAAAAGACATATAATATAAAGCTTGCTTCGGAGGTTCTTCTCAATTCTCTTCCCTTTTATTGCTTTATTTACTGCTTTCTGTATGCAATGTAGATAAAACCATGTAGAGACCATATTTAAATACTATACGAATAAAATAAGGGTAATAGCGTAATTTCTTATAATCTTTACTTAAATGAATTAATCCGTCATAGGGAACCCGAAAGGGGCGTTGTGGGGTGCTAACACCTTCCCCACACGTAACTAACTCCCTTACCCGACTCTGGTTATAATGGCCAAGTTTGGTTTTTATTAAAATCAATGCCTTTTTCTCCTTTTCCAATGTTTATGGTCAAAACATTGGTGGCGACTCCAAAAGAACCCTTTTCGAAAACCTTGCTTCTATTAGAGGATAGTTCAGTGTTGAGCGCCTCGGAAGCAATGAACATATTTTTTAACAAAAAACACGAGTCTCAACCATCTTTTCGCGACCGCTCGCATTAACGTTCGAGACGTCCCAGGACGTCGGAACGGACGGCGGCGACACTTCCATTGTCATATCCTCCTCTTCCTCAGCTTGTGTTACTATTGGTGTATCAATCACTTCACCATGCCATGTCCATACGATATAATTCTTCATTATCCCATCACATAAAAGATGTTCCCGTATTGTCTCTAGTGTGTGTACTCTCCCATTAACGCAGTTAACGCATGGACAATACAATTTTCCATTAACATTGGTGCCATTGTGTTCGGCAAATCGCAAAAATTCTTCAACTCCATTCTCATACTCTTGTGAAATACGACTTGCATTTACCCAACTTCGATCCATTTTGGAATTGGAGTCTACAAATGAGAAACCAATAAAATGATTAATACTAATAATCGTTATCTCTAATGAAATCTATACAAAAGTAGATTAATTTCTAACGAAAATTCAACAGAATTTCGTCTATTTTTTGGTCAAAACCAAATTTGTATAAATTGAAATTATAGAGTTTTCATTGTTACTACCATCACTTATATAACTACATTGTTATATGTAGTTTTAGAATTCACACTTCATGATTAATTTCTAATCAAAATCCGTAGAGTTTCCTTTGTTTTTTGGCAAAAATTTTAAATGACACGAGTGAAACCCGCCAATAAAAAGCCCCACGGGCATATTCAAGCGATCCAAGTATAATTGTACACATCATCAATACATTGAAAAAAACTATATTCATCTTAATTTTAAAACTGTATCATTATTTGTCTTGACTTGAGAGTTCCCCTGGAATGGGCTGAAGCTTACATCCAATAACCATTTTATGGGGACAAAACGTATAAACAATTGAATCAACAGTTAACGGCCAACAATAATATGACTAAAAATATCTACCTATGAAATGTAGTAAGTAAAATTTTATGACTTCAACTTTTTGCCTAACAAATATAAGTGCAACAACATCGTACCTGTGGGTTAAGGCAGCGATGAAGGTGCGCACCACAGAGAAAGAGAGCAGCGCTGCAGTGGGGTGGAGGTGGAGGATGCAGTGCGGTATTAGGGTCGAGGCTGTGGTGAGCTGGAGGTGCACATGCAATGTGGGTGGAGGCTGTGGTGGGGGTGGAGGGTGGGCGACTAGCGTCGCGGTGGGGTGGAGGTTGTGGTGGGGTGGGGTGGAGGTGGAGGCTGCGGTAGGGTGGAGGTCGAGCCTGCGGTGCGGCTGGAGTTTGCGGTGGACGATGCGGCGCCTACCGTCGCGGTGGGGTGGAAGCTGCAATGGGGTGGAGGCGGAGGCTGCGGCGGGGGTGTCACGCGGTGCGCGGTGGCGACGTGAGGGAGGGCGTCCGGAGAGTCCAAATGAGGGTGGTAGGTGGTGGCCGCAATGCTGGAGAGTAAGGGGAGTGGCCGCGATGCTGGAGAGTAAGGGGAGATATACAAAAATGGTATCGTTTGCAAATGCGAAAATGGGTTTTCCACGTCGGTTATACCCACACCCGACGTTGAAAGCCCTTGCAGAAGGGTTTTCAACGTCGGTTGAGGGTATAACCGACGTCGAAAGCCTACTTTCCACGTCGGGCATGCTAAAATGACGTAGAATGTGTCAGAATTCGACTTTCAACGTCGGTTGGTCAACAACTGACGTTGAAATCATATTCAACGTCGGCTAAGATTTAACCGACGTTAAACAACGACGTTGAAAGTATATTTTCTAGTAGTGACAACAACTCACAAAGTAATCTGAATATTATGTACGTTCATTCTGAATTCCCAAATGTTTAATACAACTTAAGTTTATGAGTTTGTCTCATTGCAGGAAATAAAGATAAATTAAAATCCTAATATCCCAAGCAAAGTTAAGTTACCCAGATGGTTCAGTGAAGGCATAATAAGCTTTGGGTCTTGGGTTCAAATCCCCACTGTAGCAAATAAAATAATAATAATAATAATAATAAAAACTAAATCTTTTAGTTGGGCCTCCTAGCTCTCCAAATATTTTATGCATGTGATAGGTCTAGACTCCTCCATGTTTGGATCTTTTAATAGTTGGGCCTTTAGCAAATTGGTCACTTTGTATTGCAATGCCTGTTTTGTTTTTCTGAGTCTATCTCTTGTCATAGGTCCACCTAAGTCTTGGATTGGATCTTGGTCTTGATCCTTCTCGTTATGGGCTTGGGCCTTTATGTCCACATCATTCCCTCCTTCTTGGGCAGCATTTGTCCTCAAATCTATGAATTCATCTCCTGCATCAAAAGGAGTCAAGTCAGCAACATTAAAAGAAGAACTTACATTATACTCTCCTGGTAGATCAATCTTATAAGCATTATCATTGATCTTCTCTAAGACTTGGAATGGTCCATCTCCTCTAGGTTGAAGTTTAGACTTTCTTTGTTCTGGAAACCTTTCCTTTCTCATGTGTACCCAAACCCAATCACCAGGTTGGAATACCACCTTTTTCCTACCCTTGTTAGCTTGCCTCGCGTAGCTCTCATTCTTCTTTTCAATTTGAGCTTTTACTTACTCATACAACTTCTTCACATATTCTACTTTAGCATGTGCTTCCTTATGCTTAAACATAGAAATATTAGGCAAAGGCAACAAATCAAGAGGATTTAAAGGATTAAATCCATACACAATCTCAAATGGTGAACAATTAGTGGTGCTATGGATAACCCTATTATAAGCAAACTCAACGTGCGGTAAACATGCTTCCCAAGTCTTAAGATTTTTCTTTAAAATAGTCCTAAGCAATGTGCCTAAAGTCCTGTTGACTACCTCAGTTTGACCATCAGTTTGTGGGTGACAAGTAGTAGAAAACAATAATTTAGTACCAATCTTACCCCACAATGTCCTCCAAAAGTGACTAAGGAATTTTGAATCCCTATCACTCACAATGCTCCTCGGCAGCCCATGTAGCCTTACTACTTCCTTGAAAAACAAATCAGCCACATGACAAGCATCATCTACCATCTTGCAAGGTATGAAATGTGCCATCTTAGAAAACCTATCAACAACAACAAATACAGAATCCTTTCCATTCTTTGTTTTAGGCAGCCCTAAAATAAAGTCCTAGAAATGTCAGTCCAAGGATATTAAGGAACAGGTAAAGGAGTATACAACCCATGAGGCTTAACCTTAGATTTAGCCTTTTTACACACAATGCAGTGATCACAAAACTTATTCACATCATGTTTCATATGAGGCCAAAAGAAATGCTCTTGCAAAATTTCTAAAGTCTTTTGAACCCCAAAATGACCCATCAAACCCCCTTCATGTGATTCACTCGCAAGCAACTCTCTAATGGAACACTTAGGCACACACAATTTATTTGCTTTAAACAAGAATCCATTATGTCTAAAGTAACCATTTTTAGAAAACCTTTCACATGCAGCAAAAGTTTCAGCAAAATCCACATCATTCACATACATGTCTTTCAAAGATTCAAGACCAAACAATTTAGTTTCAAGCATAGAAAGTAATGCATGTCTCCTAGAAAGTGCATCAGCTACTACATTCCCTTTTCCCTTTTTATGCTTGATGACATATGGAAATTGCTCCAAGAACTCAACCCATTTGACATGCCTCTTGTTTAACTTACCTTGTCCCTTTAAGTATTTCAAAGATTCATGATCACTATGAATTACAAACTCTTTTGGTAAAAGGCAATGCTGCCAAGTTTGTAAAGCACGCACTAAGGCATACAATTCCTTATCATAGGTGGGATAGTTTAGGGCACCCCCATTCAACTTCTCACTAAAATAAGCAATTGGATGACCTTCTTGTAGCAAAACAGCCCCAATACCCACATCAGATGCATCACATTCAATTTCAAAAGATTTTGCAAAATTTGGTAATGTAAGGATGGGGGCATTAGATAGTTTGTGCTTAAGTTCAAAAAATGCCTTTTCTTGTTTTTCACCCCATTGAAACCCAACATGCTTTTTGACTATTTCATTAAGAGGTGTAGCCAAAGTACTAAAATCTTTAACAAACCTCCTATAGAAACTAGCTAACCCATGAAAACTTCTCACTTCACTCACATTCTTAGGGGTAGGCCACTCTTGGATGGCTCTAATCATTTCCTCATCAAATTGTACCCCTTTAGAACTCAAAAACAAATCCCAAGAACACAACATGATCAGTGCAAAAGGTACATTTTTCAAGATTAGCAAACAATTTTTCCTTTCTAAGCACATTCATGACAGCACGCAAATGTTCAACATGCAAATCAAAATTAGTGCTATATATCAGAATATCATCAAAATACACCACTACACATTTGCCTAAAAACTCTTTCAAGACATGGTTCATCAATCTCATAAAAGTGCTTGGAGCATTAGTTAACCCAAAGGGCATAACTAGCCACTCATACAACCCATATTTAGTTTTAAAAGATGTTTTCCACTCATCTCCTTCTCTAATTCTAATTTGATGATATCCACTTTTCAAGTCAATTTTAGAGAAGATACAAGCAAAATACAATTAATCCAACAAGTCATCTAACCTAGGAATGGGATGTCTATACTTTACCGTGATGTTATTGATAGCTTTACAATCTGTGCACATCCTCCAAGTTCCATCTTTCTTAGGGACTAGAATGATTGGGACTGCACATGGACTCAAGCTTTCTTTAACCCACCCCTTTTGCATTAAGTCTTCAACTTGCTTTTGAATCTCCTTGGTTTCTTGGGGATTGCTTCAATAGGCTGGTCTATTAGGCAATGAAGCTCCTGGAATAATGTCAATTTGGTCCTCAATACCCCTAAGAGGGGGTAGACCTATAGGCACTTATTTTGGAAAAACATCATCAAAATCCTACAACAAAGAAGAAACCTCTTTTGGAAGAGAGTTTGTAAAACATGGACTGTTTGATTTACTTTCTTTACTCAAAATTAAAAGTATTGGCTTTCTCAATTGCATAGCTCTTTTGACTTCTTTTTCTTTTATAAACAAATTTGATTTTTTTTTTCTCTTTCTCTTTTTCTTCCTCTTTTTCCTTTTTCTTTTCACTCTTTTTCTTTTCTTTCTTCTTTTCTTTTCTTTCTCATTTTCAGTTGATCCTCACTAACTTCTCTTGGAACTAAAGGTGCAAGAGTAGTTTTGCGGTCTTTATGCATAAAAGAGAACTTATTAGTGAAACCATCATGCATAACTCTCCTATCATACTGCCATGGTCTCCCAAGAAGTAAATGACAAGCTCCATAGGGACCACATCACACAAAACAGAATCTTCATATTTCCCTATGGAAAAACCCACTTCAACTTGCCTATTCACAGTCATCTCACCATCTTCACTAAGCACTTGAAGTTTGTAAGGTCGCGGGTGTGGCTTAGTCTCCAAATTCATTTTTGAAACCAACCGTGCACTAGCCACGTTAGTGCAACTCCCACCATCAATGATCAAAGAGCACAACTTCCCTTGAATGAGGCACCTTGCATGAAAAATATTTTCTCTTTGACAATCATCCAATTCAACTGATTGACTACCCAACATCCTTCTAATCATGAACAGATCTCCTTCTAATTCTCTTTCATCCTCATGCTCATTTTCATCACTAGATGAAGAATCTGAAGAAGATTCACTAATTATTTCTCCATCCTCCTTAAGTAACATAGTCTTCTTAGTGGGACATTGAGAAGCTATGTGACCTCTTCCCAAACATTTGAAACACTTAACCTCACTACTCCTTATTTTCTTAAGTGCCTCATCAGACTTATTTTGATTTCTATGAGCTATCACTACTAGAAAATATACTTTCAACGTCGCTGTTTAACGTCGGTTACATCTTAGCCGACGTTGAACATAATTTCAACGTCGGTTGGTCAAAAACCAACGTCGAAAGTCGAATTTTGACACATTCTACGTCGTTTTAGCATGAACGACGTGGAAAAGTGGGCTTTCAACGTTGGTTAAGCCCTTAACCGATGTTGAAAACCCTGCTGAACTCATTATGACCGATCAGAATACAAATATGACCGATCAGAATCAAATGTGATCGATCAGATTTTATTTATGATCGATCAGAAGTTTTCAATCGATTAAAAACACGTTTCAATCGATTAAAATGTCTTAAAGGGTCAGAATTACGTCGGTTATGCCCTCACCCGACGTTGAAAACCCTTCTGAACTCATTATGACCGATCAGAATACATATATGACCGATCATAATTGAAGTGCAGATGTGATAGCGGTTCCTTCTAAATCGCTCTTCAAAGTGTGAATATAATAGCGATTTACTGTGGAACCGCTATCTAAAGTCAATTATTTCAAAATATAATCGATCATTGGGAATTTTAATCGATCATAACGATTAAAAGTGCAGATATGATTACTAGCATAAGTGATGCCTTCCCAAGGCAAGGTCTGGTCTCTTCGGGACCCTTAAACTCGAGGGTTGGATAAGCAAATCTGGCCAAAGAATCACTATATTTCGATTGAAGCTCTGCCGCGGTGACCCAATTCTCATATACAGATAAGTGATAATGTTCTTTCTGACACGACTGCGTCCTCACGAATGCCAAACTTTGTAGCTCAGCTCATCTGGAATGACCAAGCTCCAGGGAGCTTTTATTGATGACATGGCGGGCTCCAAGCTACACCCTTCTCTGCTACCAAATCATAGATCTTCCAGAGAAGACAAAAGCGAATAGACCGTTCCCTCCCCTCCCTGCTCTTCAAAGTGTGAATATAATAGCGGTTTACTGTGGAACCGCTATCTAAAATCAATTATTTGAAAATATAATCGATTATTGGAAAATTTAATCGATCATAACGGAGATATGATAGCGGTTCCTCCTCAACTGCTCTTCAAAGTTATCATATAATAGCGGTTAACTGTGGAACCGCTATGTAAAGTCAAAAATAATCGATTATTTGGGCAATTTAATCGATCATAATGATTAATATGATAGCGGTTCCTCCTAAACCGCTCTTCAAAGTGAGAATTTAATAGCGGTTTAGTGTAGAACCGCTATCTAAAGGTCTTTCAACGTCGGGTGTGATTATAACCGACGTGGAAAACCCATATACATGCATGCTTCTCTAACATTTTTGTATCTCCCCTGCATCTCCAACATTTTTGTATCTCCCCTTACTCTCGAGCATCGCGGCCACCACCTAGCACATTTTTGTATCTCCCCTGCATCTCTAACATTTTTGTATCTCCCCTTACTCTCGAGCATCGCGGCCACCACCTAGCACCCTCATTTGGACGCCAGCCGCACTGCAGCCTCGACCTACACCCTACCGTAGCCTCCACCTCCACCCCACCGCACCCTCCGAGCCCCACCGCGACGCTAGTCGCCCAACCTCCACCCCCACCGCGGCCTCCGCCCGCACCTGCATTGTCCACCTCTAGCCCACCACGGCCTCGACCCTAACGGCACACTGCATCCTCCACCTCCACCCCACTGCAGCGTCGACCCTAACACTGCTCTCTTTCTCTGTGGTTCGCACTTTCATTGCTGCCTTAACCCACAGGTACGATGTTCTTGCACTTATATTTGTTGGGCAAAAAGTTTAAGTAATAAAATTTTACTTACTACAATTCATAGGTAGAGATTCTTAGTCATGTTATTGTTGGCCGTTAACTGTTGCTTTAATTGTTTATACGTTTTGTCCCCATAAAATAGTGATTAGCTGTAAGTTTCAGCTCATTCCAGTCAAGTGAAGACAAATAATGATACAGCTTTTAAAATTAAGATGAATATAGTTTTTTTCAATGTATTGATGATGTGTACAATTATACTTGGATCTGCTTGAATATGCCCAAGGGGCTTTTTATTGGCAGGTTTCACTGTGTCATTTAAAATTGTTGCCAAAAAACAAAGGAAAGTCTGTCGGATTTTGGTTAGAAATTAATCATGAAGTGTGAATTATGGAAACTACGTATAACATGGAAACTACATATAACAATGTAGTTATATAAGTGATATTAATACTGGTGTTCAAACTGATGAAATGGGATTCACTTTGATAGACCTTAAGAAGATAGGACATAAGGAGGAACCATTCATAATGGCGTACCATGCAAAACAAGTTTTCTATGTAACTGATCCATGTAATGACAGATGGTCAGTGGTACTCCAAGCAAAAGGGAATGATGTTATGCATGAAGAAGATGATGAATTAGATGATATTATTAACATCCCCACTCCATCACGGATGCCTAGTAGTATTGATGATATGCAAGAAGATTTGGTCCATGCTATTCGTAAAGATCATGATGAAGGCATATGGGAAAACTTAACTATTTAAGTTATGTGTTCATAGCTAATTTGTGTTTATATTTAAAAAATGTGATAAATTGTGTTTATATTTCAAATATGTGATAAATTGTGTTTATATTTCAAATATGTGATAAATTGTGTTTATATTTCAATTTATGCAAAAACTTAACTTAATTTTTTTTTTAACAGGCAAATGGCATCTCCTCCACCATCTCCTCCAGCATCTCGCGCCACATCTCCTCCGGCATGTCCACCCCCCCCATCTGTAAAGAGGACTCGACAAGCCACACGGTTGAAAAAGTTGACTGTTCGTCATATGGCAGGAGATAAATTGGTTGTGAGTGTGGATCCACAGACTGGCAAAATATCAGGGCCACATCACACTCAATTTAGGTCCTACTTGGGTACTCTTGCTAGAGAAAAGGTATGTAATTTTTTAGAGTTTTTAACTTGTTATGCATATATGGTCAGCATATGTAAATGGATTGATATCTAACGTTTTAAGTTCATAATTAGGTATCTATTTTGCATCCATCTTGGGATTATGTGGAGGAGACTTGCAAAAATTTAATTTGGCAAGATATTTTGGTGAGTTTTGTTAACTCGTTAAATTATGTTAAGTTAAGTTAGATCCTAAACTTTGTTATCCTAATTTATTTTGTTGTTTTTGCAGAATCACTTTCATATTGTTAACTCTGAACAAGTTAGGAGAAAAGTCATGTCATCATCTGAGCGAAGAGTGTACTCGTTTAAGCGACGAAAGCTTCAAACAAAGGGGACTCTCGGCTTCCATCTCGCTTGAGCGACGAGTGTACTCGCTTAAGCGACGAAAGATTCAAAAAAAGGGGACTCTCGGGTTCCATATCGCTTGAGCAACGACTGTACTCGCTTAAGCGACGAAAGCTTCAAACAAAGGGTATCCTCGGTTCTATTTCGCTTGAGCGACGAGTGTACTCGCTTGAGCGACGAGTGCTTCAAACAAGGGGACTCTCGGTTCTATTTCGCTTGAGCGATGAGTGTACTCGCTTGAGCGACGAGTGCTTCAAACAAGGGGACTCTCGGTTCTATTTCGCTTGAGCGACGAGTGTACTCGCTTGAGCGACGAGTGTACACTTTCAACGTCGGGTATGAATAACCGACGTTGAAAGCCTAAACTATCAACGTCGGGTATAATTAACCGACGTTGAAAGTTTATACTTTCAACGTCGCCTCATACAACGTCGGTTGTATAACCGATGTTGAAAGCCTTATTTAACCGACGTTGAAATGCATATCTGTAGCAGTGTATAACATTGGAATTACTTGTTGATTATCCTCCCTCCTTCTTATTTTTGTCCTTCCAACTAGGAGAGTGAAAATTAAATGAACTCCTCCTCATGACACCCTTTCTCTTCAATTGTTGTTCCACCTTGGAAGCTTGATGTACTAAATCCTCCAACTCAACATAATTTTGAAGCCCATGTAGGAATCGAGTCATAGTAGCCTCCCGCGCCTCCATAACATTAGTCCTAATCATGGAAACCTCCATCTCTTTGTAATATTCATCAACACCTCTACTACCTTGTATGAGTCTTTGGAGTTTGTTGTGAAGATCTCTTTGATAATGTGAAGGAACAAATCTTCTTCTCATCAACCTCTTTATTTCTTCCCAACTTTCCACCAAGGGTTCTTCATATCTCACCCTTTCCCTTTGTAATTGGTTCCACCAAATGAGAGCATAATTAGTGAATTCCATGGCTGCCACCCTCATCTTTTCATCTTCTGTGTAATTATGGCATGCAAACAGTTGCTCAATTTTTATTTCCCACTCCAAATATGCTTCTGGATCACTCTTTCCTTGAAAAGAGGGTATGTTCAGCTTTACTCCTTCAATTCTGTTATCTCCAACATCACCTTCATTATTTCTCCTTCTCCTCCTTCTACCTCCACCATCATCATCATTTCCTTGATTTTCTAGTTGTTCAATTCTCCCATACAACTCCTCGGTATGTTCTGTCAACATTCTTTGCATTTGGGTCTGTAATGGCATCGATCAATAATCTATTGTCATCCCCTAGAGGAGGGATACCACCACCACCTGTACCTGCCATCTTTCAAGTAAAAAAAAAAGAAAGGACCAAACAAATGAAGTAATAGGACCTCACCACTCTTCTCACGTGTTTGCACTCAAAGATGTACCACTCGTGTTTAGTCTCAATTAGGCTTTTGTATAATATGCACTCTTGCCTTTTTCCACTCGTTCTCTGACTTATGGTTCTTACAAGAATCAAACAATCAATAGTTCAAGAATCACATTCAACTGTAGCAATCACAAGGAATAAAACAGAATTGTAGTACCAACAAAGGACAAGTAACAAAGAACAATTTTACTACTAATAACAAGCAAGACAAATTTAAACTGTATGGGAAAACAAAGATTAGACAAAGACGAGTGACACTTAGGAATTTTATCAAACAGACTAATGTGCATCGAAATTTAAAAAAAAAAAACAACTGCCACATATTTATATAATTTTTTTTTCGATTCTTTTCTTCTTTTGATTCTTTTCCTTTTTTGATTCTTTTCTTCTTCTTTTTGATTCTTTTCCTTTTTTGTTCTTTTACTTTTTTTATTCTTTTTTTTATTATTTTCCTTTTTTGTTCTTTTCTCAGAAAACTAATTTCAAACACAACTTTGATATATATATCTAAATAAAATTCAATATCAAAATTGCATAAACAACAAGTTTTTTTTAACAGTACACGTTAACAGTGACAAATGAACAGTACACGTGAACAGTGACAAATGAACAGTACACGTGAACAGTGACAAATGAACAGTACACGTGAACAGTGACAAATGAACAGTACCGTGAATAGTAACAATGAACAGTCCCGTGAATAGTGTCGAGGAACAGTACCGCTTTTGAACCTTGCTCTCAATACCAAATGACGACACTCGAATAGAAGGGAAACAATTTAGGGTTAGGTTTTAAGAATTGATTTGATTGGAAATAGAAAACAGAAAAAATAAAAGATACCGTAGGCGCCACAAATAAGAATATTTGATAAGCCAAGAAGGATCGCCACAAGAATTGGATAATTCTTGATAAGATCAAATGATGCAAGGAAGAACCCTAGCAGAGCAACAACTCACAAAGTAATCTGAATATTATGTACGTTCATTCTGAATTCCCAAATGTTTAATACAACTTAAGTTTATGAGTTTGTCTCATTGCAGGAAATAAAGATAAATTAAAATCCTAATATCCCAAGCAAAGTTAAGTTACCCTGATGGTTCAGTGAAGGCATTATAAGCTTTGGGTCTTGGGTTCAAATCCCCACTCGTAGCAAATAAAATAATAATAATAATAATAATAATAACTAAATCTTTTAGTTGGGCCTTCTAGCTCTCCAAACATTCTATGCATGTGATAAGTCTAGACTCCTTCATGTTTGGATCTTTTAATAGTTGGGCCTTTAGCAAATTGGTCACTTTGTATTGCAATGCCTCTTGTGTTTTTCTGAGTCTGCCTCTTGTCATAGGTCCACCTAAGTCTTGGATTGGATCTTGATCTTGATCCTTCTCGTTAAGGGCTTGGGCCTTTATGTCCACATCAGGTGAGCATTGCTGTAAAGAGAGGGGATAGCCAAAAAGCTTCTTCAAACTTGAGAAATTAATATAAAGATTGCCTTAGAGGTTTCTTCAACACACTCTCTTTTATTTCTTTCTTTATCACTTTCTTTGTATGCATATTAAGTATTAGAGCCATGTAGATATTTAATTTTTTTATAAGCAAAACAAATAAATAAGGATAAAAGCGTAATTTTTTAGTTTTTATTTCATAAGCTAGTCCATCATAGGGAACCCGAAAGGGGCATTGTGGGGTGCTAATACCTTCCCCACACGTAACTAACTCCCTTATCCGACTCTGATTATAATGGACAAAATTGGTTTTTTCTAAAAACCACTGCCTTTTTACCTTTTTCATTGTTTAAGGTTAAAACACTGGTGGCGACTCCTTTGAATCTTTTTGAAACCTCGCCTTTAGGACCAGCCCGATTATTGGACAACCTAAAGGCGTTGAACATCTTCTTTACAAAACGCAAGTCAATGAAAACCATCGCGTCGCTCCAACTGCCTCTTTTGACGGCAACGACAAGGATCTTGTTGTTATGGTTGTTGATGGACCATCTCAGGTTTGGATGATTTCTCCAACCTGGGTTTGTATCTATTTGAAGCCAAGTCAAATTTCTGCTGTTGTTGTGGACCTTTAATGTTGTAAATGTTTGCAGCATAGGCTTGGGGAGCATCTGGTTCTGCAGATTGCAATGAGGGACAACCATTTGTATAATTATCTATGGAAGTACAAATACCGCAAACTTTTTCAGGTGCAACAACATTCTTTTGGGTTACAGCAAGTTGAGTGACTAAATTCACTAAGGCATCAATTTTGTTGTCCGGTTTCTTTATTTCAGAAGAGGAGTCTGTAGCCACATCATTTACTCCATTAATAACTATTGCATCACCCCTTGTACTAAATTGCTGGGAATTCGAGGCCATTTTCTCTATCAACTGTCTAGCCTCTACAGGAGTCATATGACCAAGTGCACCACCACTTGTAGCATCAATCATACTTCTTTCCATGTTGTTCAGTCCCTCGTAAAAATATTGAAGCAGTAGTTGTTCGAAGATTTGGTGGTGTTGACAACTTGCACATAACTTCTTGAATCTCATAGAGGTTTTCTCCAACCTGTTGCCTGATTCTTGAGATATCCTTCCTGATTGCATTGGTTCTGGAGGAAGGGAAGAATTTATCCAGGAACATCCTTTTCAGATCATCCCAGCTAGTAATGGACCTGGGGGCTAAGTAGTATAACCAATCCTTTGCAACTCCCTCCAAGGAATGAGGAAAAGCCTTCAGAAATACATGGTCTTCTTGGACATTCACAGGTTTCATGGTGGAACAGATAATGTGAAATTCTTTTAAGTGTTTGTGAGGATCTTCTGCATAACCATGAAACTTGGGCAACAAGTGTATGAGTCCAGTTTTAAGAACATAAGGCACATCTTCATTAGGATACTTGATACATAAGCTATCATATGTGAATTCGGGAGCAGCAAGCTCCCTAAGTGTTCTCTCACGAGGTCCAATAGGTTGATCACCCATGTTATCAATTTGGAAATTATCAGAAGAACTGGAATGGCAACGGTAGACTATAAACAAGTACACCAGGTAGGTTCCCAGGAAAGATAGACGGGTCACTAATGGACACACTTAAGTACCAAGTATTTCCTAGTCAGAATCCTCCTAGACATGCACTCTCACACTACCAAGATATATCTAGAGTTTCCTATGAGAATGGTTTTCAAATATTTTCTTTCAATGATGACTTATCAAAAAAATTCCTGCAAGAATGGTTAGGAAACACACAAGAACAAATTATAATTTTTTTTAATAAAGGTAGAAAAAAAATTAAAAAAAATTGAATTTTGAAATTTGTTTTTTTTTTATAAAGCTAAAAAATTTGAATTTTTTTTCAAAAGAGTTTTTTTTTAAAGAACCCAACAAGTGAGTTATCAAAATAATATTGAGAGAAGTACGAATGCTAAATTAAACAACAAATCAAATAAAATATTCAAATAATTGAAAATAAAATAATCAAATAAATGTAATAAAAATGAAATATTCAAATAACTGAAAATAAAATAAATATTCAAATAAGAACCCAATTATATACTTATGGTAAAAACTCTTTCCAACGCACCGCTTATAGGGGTTTGAATAAGAGAAATTAAGACTAGTGTCGGAACCTTGGTTGGAATTGCAAATTCCTCAAGCAACGACGCAAAATTTGATCAATGTCGTACTCGGTTAAATAATTAAAACAGATAAATGTAGTACTAGGAAGCTTTCCTAGGTCGTCTCCCAACGAAATACATATCAAACCAATGTTCTTACACGAGTATGCAGATTAAACAACAAAAAAAGGGGTTGCATAATAATAATAAACAATAAATTAAAGAAAATAGAATTTGAATAAAATAATGAGAAAGCAATTGATTTCCTGATTCGAATGCAGTGTCACTTATCCTAGGTTACGAAATTAATTTGAAATTAACCAACTAAGCGAAGATAAATCCCAAATTATATTCCAATCCAAAATTAATCAACTAAGCGAAGATTAATCCCAAATTAGCTTTAACTCTTATTCCAATATGAAATTAACCAACTAAGCAAAGATTAATCTCAAATTTTCCTTAACCCTTATTCCAACATAAAATTAACCAACTAATCGAAGATTAACCCCAAATTATCCTTATACAATAAAGCATTGCATACATCACATAATCTCATCTCCAACACAAAATTAAGCAAACTGTGATATTAATTTTAGTTTATTAAGCATAAACATATTATCCTTCAACACTGAGATTAGAAGATGAAGAGTTAAGAGAACAAACAAAACAAAATTGAAAAAAAACCCTCAAAGATCTACTTGCATTCTCCTCAGAAAATCAATACAAAGATTTAGCTATCCATGAAAAATCGAAAATGCAGAAGAAGAGACATAATTAAAATCGAAATAAGAATTTAAAACAATGACAAAAGAGTAAACAAACTTGAATATAAATTGTAGAAGATGAAAGGCGGTTGCGTGGCTGCTATGTGGTGTGTTTCCCTCTCAACGCTACATCTCCCTTATACAAATAACCCTAACCCTAATCGTAATCTAGGTTTGGGCCCAACTGGTCCACAAAACACATCATAAGTTGGCTTCAATGCAGGTCCGTGAACTTCAAACACGTGAAGTATTTTCAATACTTATTCAAATTAAGCGAGTCTAGTCTCCTTTGAAATACTTTTGAGTAAGCTTTAAAACACCACCATTTCTACTATTTTTGGAGGTCTAATGAATTTAGGATACTTAAATTACTGAAGCATGTCCATTGGGTCGGCCTGGTGTGCTTGACCCATTTTGGATAATTTATGTAAAATTCAATTTAGCTCCGAATTGAATGATTCTGGATCCTCTAGAAAGCTTAATGTGTCTAGTTTATAATGCTTTCAGAATCATGATTTTTGAAGCTCTTTAGAAAAGATGATAAATAAAACAGTGAACCAATGTTAGTACCCATATTGAATAAAATATGACAATTGACCCAATTTTTCAAGCCCAAAATTGCTTTAAATTGTAATATGACATTTGACCCAATCTTCTAGGCCCAAAATTGTTTTAAATTGTCCTAAAAATAATAATGAGCAAAAATTAAATCAATAGATTCAAATTAATTAAAATCTGAATTATTGGTCCAATGAAACCTAATTAATAAAAATTCACTAATAATAGAAAGTTAAGCCCAAAACACTAATTAAAATAAATTCGTAAAGGGAATAAAATATAAGAATATAATGACTCATCAAGTAACTATAACGCTACAAGAAAATCGCATATTTTCGACGTATTTTTATCGATAGATTTGTGGCCGCCGGAAAATAAGTCATTACCGACGAAAATTATCGACGAATATAGAATTTGGTCTTACTGACGGATATATCTGTCAGTAAAATAATAATTAATTACCGACGACTATATCCATCGGTAAATCCGTCAATAAATTAACAATTATTTACCGACGGATATATCCGTCGGTAAATCCATCGGTAAATTAACAATTAATTATCAACAGATATATCCGTCAGTAAAATTATATAATAATTACTTAATATATTCTAATAAATTAATTATTCACCTAATTAAAAAATTAAATATTTTTTTATTTAATAATTTGATTTAATCATAATTAGATTAATTTATAATAATTTATTAAATTAAATAATTTAAAAAATAAATATATAAATATATAAATATAAATTATTTGTAAATTATTATTGAAAAATTCTAATAATTTAGTGGTTGGAATATCAACCTCTAACTTTAAAGTACTAAATTCGAATCTTGACAATAACAACTTAATTAAAAGCTATAAAAATATAATGGTAAACGGATTTTGAATGTGGGTAATTTCAATATTTTAGTAACCACTTGAATCAAAACACAGAGATGTTTGAATGCATAACACACCGACTTAAATACAATACAACACAATCACATGACTCAAACAACAATAATATATAGTCCAATTCAACAGGTCAATCAATCAAGATTTAAAAGAAGATCAATTAACAAAGTAGGATACATAATAGAATAAAAATCCGAACAGGCCCACAACCCCATTCCACGTAACCCTTGATGACACTACTACAAAATATACTTTCTACGTCGTCATTTAACGTCGGTTATAAGTCGAGACGACGTAGAAAGTACTTTCCACGTCGGTTCCCGGATGAACCGACGTTGAAAGTCTTTTTTTTATTTTTTTACTTATTGAAACTTTCCACGCTCGGTTCCCATATGAACCGACGTGGAAAGTCTTTTTTTTTCACCCAAAAACTCACTTAAATTTGAAAATTGTCATTGGCAGGATTCGAACCCAGATATTTTAGAGTTGGAGGTCGATACTCCAACCACTAAGCCTACTAGAATTTTCTCGATAATAACTTACAAATAAATTATATTTATATACAAATAAATATATATCCATGTAAATATATATTTATTTGTATATATTTTCTGAAAGTATTTTTATTTTTATTTTCAACCAAAAATTCTCTTAAGTTAATGAATTGTCACTGATAGCATTTGAACCCAGTATTTTAGGGTTGAAAGTTAATATCCCAACCACTAAACTACTATAATTTTTTGATAATAACTTACAAATAAATTATATTGGTATTTTTCGATCAAGAGTGAAAGTGTGATTGACTCTTGCTTGAGTGAAAATATGTTAAAGCTCACGAAAATTCACTTACTCAAGTCTCGCTTGAGCGAAAATTGGTATTTTTTGCTTGAGAGAAAATAACGCGTTTCCCAAATTTATTTGATATCATTATATAAATAAAATTATAAAGATTATATTCTGTCATTAAATTACAAACTCATATAAAGATACATGCTCACAAATTTAAAATCAAATTTTGAAAACCCACTCGACACACACTTTCACTTTCGAGTGTGCCCTCACATCCAACATATAAATATATAACTATATAAATATATCAAAATATATAAATATATTTGTATTTATATATTTACACGGATATATATTTATTTGCATATAAATATAATTTATTTGTAAGTTATTATCGTAAAATTTTAGTAGTTTAGTGGTTGGAGTATCGACCTCCAACTCTAAAGATCTGGTTCAATCCTGCCAATGACAATTCTCTTAAAAAATTAATAAACTTCTAAAAAATATAATATAAAGAGATGGAGGACCTAATAAAAATATTTTGTAAATAAATAAAAATTATTAATTTAAAAAATCATACTTTCAACGCTCGGCTTATTAGAACCGACGTTGAAAGTTACAACTTTCAACATCGCCGATACAACGCTCGGCTCAACAACCGACGTTGAAAGTCTTCCAGAATCGACGTTGAAAGCTTTATTTGTAGTAGTGTGACCATAAAACGACATTAACTAATCAAACAAAAGAAATCAAACCAGAACCCAAGCACCTCTATTCAATGACAACAAACCTAAACAATACGAACTCTAATCCAAACTCGAACAGTACGAGAGTAATAGAAACACCAGGAACAAACCAAACGATAAAAGGAACGAAACCAAACAAAAAATAATAGAACCAACTATACAATCAATCCCACAAGACCCGGACAACCCCAGCATGGAAACACATAGTCTCAACCCATCCGCCGACTAAAAACTCAGACCCGAGCGACATCAACCAGGCCAACAAGATTGGATAACACCAATCTCAACCCCACAAGCAGAACCAAATGAAAACCATAGGTTCAAGCCAAACTAAATGGAAATAATGGTACAAAACCCAAAATCAAACCAAAACCCAATTCAACCAACAAAACCAACAGTTCAACAGTTCATATGCAAATAAACCAAACCTAGACATAATCAGTCTTTAACCAAGCAGAATAGTCCAGACTCAAAGGGATGGGTCCACGACCCTACTCCGAACCACCTCGAGTGCCTCAGTGCACGGGAAAGTGTGGCCTATGATGGTTTTGGGGTTCGAATAACGGTGATTGTGGGTTGAAGTCGCAGTGGCGCGAGTTGTTTGGGCGCAACTCTGACGAGGAGCTTTGCGGGTTCGCAGTGGTGGAGGCTAGGTGACTCATGATCGGTTGTTGGGCTTTGGTGGAGATGTGTGATGTGATGAGTCGAATGAGGTGGCTGAGGGAGACGCTAGTGGGCAGGAAAGTGAGGGCTAGGGATGATGTTTGGTGGCGCGGCGCGGATGGTTCACAGTGGTGGTTTGGTGAAAGTGTAGGTGTTGTGGATGGTTTGGCAAAGTAGAAATGTAAGGATGAGGGAGAGAGTGAGATGGGTTTGGGAGGTTGAATTGATGGGGCACAGGTGTAGGGGAGAGGTTGGGAAAAAGGGTGAGGTTTTTTGGTGGGGAGAACGTGGTCCCGTGTGATTGGTGAAGGTGAAATGGGTGAGAGTGGAGACCTAAGGTGGCAGTGTGGAGTGAAGGATGCTGGGAGATGGTTAAGTTGATGGGTTGCCACGCAGAGGATGAAAGGAGAGGGTGAGGCCAAAACTTGGTGGGGGAAAACCAAGAATGATTCCATTCAGGTCCGTGTCCGACTTCCGTCTTCCTCTTTTAAACTTGAAAGTAGGTTAAAAAGAATTAGGGAATACAATTCAAAATAGGTTGGGCAAAAAATGTGAAAAAAAAAATTGAAATGAATTGAATATTTTAATTTTCATTATTTTTTGTTTTTTTAATATATATATATATATATATATATAATATATATATATATATATATATATTTAATATTCATCTTTTTTTCAAAGAAATATAGAAAAGTAAAGAAATGAAATATTATTTTTTTACCCTTTTCTTTTTTTCTTTTTAACTATTAAATAAAATATTTTTTTCTTTATTTATTTATCATCATTTTATTTTCTTATCTTTTTAGAAAAAAATGGAACTATATACTTTTTAATCCTTTTTTTCCATATTTTGAAAGTAAACATTGCTATTTATTATTATTATTATTATTATTTTAATATTTATATCTATTTGACCGAAATTTGATGTCGATAGATTGCCCCTCTTTATTTAGCTTTTTACTAAATAATACGAAATTTCACTATAAGAAAAACACTAAATAGTGATCGAAAATTCGATCACTAAATCACCAAAATCGATCACTAACTAAAATAAGTAACCGAAATATCGGTCAATTGAATCGATCACTATTTTCTTGGTCATCGATTTCAATGATCGATTCAAATAATCGATTCAAGAACCGATTCAATAATTAATTTTAAAATAAAATATCACTATATTTAATCACTAAAATTTTTCTTTTTTAATAAACACGTTATTATATTATATTAAGATATATATATATATATATATATATATATATATATATATATATATATATATTTGATACAAATAGATCACACCAAAATTAATTTAAATATTATTAAAATTAGACAATTCTCCACATGATAACTAGACTTTTATATATTAAAAATTCAAAATAAACATAAAAAATGTATTAAAATAAAATTAAATAAATACAACAAATATTCAATTTATATTTTAAAAGATTACAAATCTATCTTCTCCCGTTTATTGTTTGGCCAAACTGTTTGTGCACAATAAAAATTGATGATAAAATTAATTCTTCTTCTATGTCTTCACTAAATCACATTATCTTTTTTTATCCCTAAAAACTCAAATATGGTTAGTACAACATTAAACAAAAAAGAATAAATAAATGAATATCTTAATAAAACTATAAAAATTATTTTAATTATATGTTAGGCTAACAATAACTAGTGTACATGAGAGCATAACTTTGTTAAAATTACAATATTTTATAACTCTCTACTATTAATTATTTTCTTTGAAAAATTTACTTATTTCAATATATTAATTATATATATACTCAATTAATGAACATAATAAACTATTTTTCTAACGCGTTCTCTTAATCATATTCTATCTAAATGGTAAATTTATCTCATCATATATTAAGTAAATTAAGTGAATATGAATTAGAATAACTTGAACTAGTTTCATAGATGGAAAATGATCTTGAACTTAGTTTCTTTTTTCATTACTTTTTGTCCTTTTCAAAACATCGAACCTAAATTTGCCTAATCTCAACCACTATATATCAATCAACCCAAGCAAACATAAAAAGCATTTTACACTTTTACTTTTTTTTTCTCATAATAATTTTTTCAAAGAACAAACCCACCCCTTCCTTCATTAATAGCTCCATTAACACACCCTTTTCCAATCACACAAAACAATGACTATTTAAACACAGTAATTAATGTTGTCCTCCAGGTAAAAAATGGAAACTTTCATCAATTATATATGAACTCACAAATTCCAGAATAATCTTGAACTTACAAACATATGAAAGTGTAAATTTACACTCCTTAAAAACTTGTTTACAAATTGCACCACAAAGGGGAATGACAGAACTGACAAGCTTGTGAAGAAATTAACTAAAGAACTCAAATTTAAAGAGAAAAGATAAAGAGAATCGAGTCAATTAAAACGTCTAATACAATTTTTATAACAAAAAGTGTTTTTTTAAAATCAGTTTATACCAAATTAAAGATAATATTAAACCAAGTGTAAAATTATAAATCTGCATGAGACCAAGTCAAAGGAAGTCTGAATCATAACAGATTTTTCAAATTTAATAAAACAAAAAGTTAACCCTTTGAGATATACAATACAACAGTAACAAGATAATGGTTAAGAGATTCATTACCTTCACAGAAGGATGCTCCAATTATCTTTCCTTGAGTTTTATGATTCTACCGATATCTGCAACACCAAGAATGAAGATAAAATATCAGAGATGATCCATCTTCTTGTGAAGCCAACTTCTGTTCCATCTTCAAACATATATACACATAAAAATCATGCAGAGTTCGTGCTAAATATTATACATATACCAAATTATATCAAGCAGATTGATGTCCCCAGAACGTTACCACAAGAGATTGATTGCAATTTGATTTTACATGAATATGATATTGTAAAAAATCAGCCAAAAGTTGAACAGATGAATGCATGTATTTTTGAAATGGAAGAAGAATAGAAGGTAAAGGTCGGTGGATAGCTTTGATTCTTAACTTAAAGACAAGTTAATGTTAAGGCCAGTGAAATTTCGATTAGGAAACTCCATGTCCGCCCTCTTCCTCAAAGCAAGTGTATCCAAACAAGCCTTGGGGTCATGGCTTGCTTCAACAAATAGAGTGACACAGACCAACAACTACTAGGACTAAACGCGAATCCCTGTCCACACTCAGACAAAGAAAACCAAAACAGAACTACTAACCACCATTTGACAGACCCCATTCAAAAGCCACAACAACAAGCAGAGTCAAAATTAACAAAACTAAACTATCAGAAACACAATCCTCAATCTAAAATGTAATACCATATAAGAATAAAGTCGAAACAGAGAATAAATCAAGCGAGGGAAGTTGGCTCGCAACCTCACCTTCGATCAGGGGATGGCACTACTCTGAGGATGCCACTCACGGCAGCAGCGACACGATTGGGAAGGATCCGCGGTTGAGGTTGCTTATTCGTCGCGACGACTTGCAATTAGGGCTAGGAAATGGCCCGCGACACTCCTAATGGTCATGGGTTGGGGGGGGGGCGCAGTTAGGGCTTATAAAGATGACCAACGGTTGCACAACCGCGAAGGCTATGAGTGGCGGTATGATGCCCGTGAGGGAGACTCGATGGAGGGTCACTGGGCTTCAATGGTGGTCGGCACTTGCAATAGAGGACGAAGCGTAGCTTGGAGAGAGTGATAGAGCCGAGGATGGGTCTGAGTGGGGGTGAAAGGCCATCGACTGAGGCTAGAGGGTGATGGAGAAGACGCAAGTATGGGTAGAGGTTGCGGGTTGCAGTGGTGTGGTGGTTCGGTGGTGGTTGGGCTAGGTTGAGGGGGAGAAACAAAGTGAGTGAGGACATGGTCAAGGAGAGAGTTGCGTGGGTGAGGAGGAAATGTGCGATCACAAGAGAAAATTAGGGTAAAATATAATCGATTATTTTTTTTTCTTTTTAATTATATATATATATATATATATATTTACTTATTATTTTGGAAAAGTAATTTTTATAGTTTTTTTTTTTTTAAAAGTAAAATATTAAGAAAAAAAGGAAAATTTTCGATTATTTTTTTAAATCTTTTTTTTATTTTTTACATATTTTCAAATATTAGTTTTTTCATTAAATTAATTTTAATTAAAATAATTAAAGTGATATATATACATTTATTTACTTTTAATTTTTAATTTATTAATATTATCAAATTTTAGCTTAATAATTAAAAGAATTACCAGAAATTTAAATTTTATTAATTCTATAATTTTATGCAATTATTATTATAAATTTAATTTTGAAATATTTGAAATATAAATTTAAAATATCAATTCAGTAATTAAACTAATTTTAATTTTTTTTATAAATACATTAAAATACATTTTTATTAACATACAAATAATATATATATATATATATATATATATATATATATATAAAAGAGATCAAATAAATAATTAATTTAATGATGGATTCGATGATCGATTTAGTGACCGATTCAGATGATCGATTATTCGAGTGACTAATTTAATAATTAATTTTATTTTTTTATTCACATGCTAAATTAAAAAATAAAATCAAATAATTATATTACTAAATTATTTAATATGTCTAATAAGTTACTAAACTATTTTTTAAAATATTTATAATGTTATTAAAAATGTTATCAATTTTTTTAAGTTATTAAGTAGATTTATATTTAATATATTATTAAAATATTTTTAATAAATATTTATATAAATGAAAAATAATCATCAATTTAAAAATTATTTGTTTCGTGATCTGAAAATTTGGTCACTAAATCAGTCACTAAATATAAAAAGAGAAATCAGTCACTGATTCAGTTACTATCAGTGACTAAATTTTTCGGTCACTATTAACCATTTTTCTAGTAGTGTTTGATGCAAGAGATGAATAATCTAGGTTTGATTGTTCTAGTTTCTTCTCTTTGTTCTTTTCAATTTCTTTATTGTATTGTGAGTGTCTGGAATTATTGGGCACTAGTTCTTTAGCTGGAATTTGGCTGCAGGTTGGTACAAGAACTAGAACTGGGTTCTTGGGTGAAGGTTTAGGTGCAAGAACTGAAATTAGGTTCTTGGGGTAGATTGAGTGTTGTGTGATTCAAAATTGTAATCTATAAAACATTCAATCTAGTGGAACTCAGCTGGAATTTGGCTGAGAATTGGATGTAGCCCTGTGGTTTGGGTGAACTAGTATAAATCTTGGTTGTATTTCTCTAAACCTTACTCTCTTTAATTCTGTTGCTGCTCTATACTGAATTGCTTATTTTTCTTGATTCAAAAAGTGATCAGAACTCAATATTTGAAATAGATAATTTGTATCAAGAAAGTGCAAAAATCTTTCAAAGATCAATTCACCCCCCCTCTTGATCTCAGCCTATTTTTCTAATAATATATACATCGCCCGTGGTAGGGATTGATCGTCAATCTGAACTATTTGAAAATGGAAACATAGATCACTTGTGGTAAGGTCTGATAGTCAATCCGAACTATTTAAAAATGGATATGCAAATCGCCTGTGGAAGAATAGAACTTCAATCCAAACCATTGAAATAAATGTATAGGTTGATCGTGGATGGACAGACCTTCAATCCGAGCTATTGAAATGATGTATAGGTCATTCATGGATGAACAAACATTCAATCCGAACTATTTGAAAAAGAATGTATAGGTCATCCGTGGATAAAAAACCTTCAATCCAAAGTATTTGAAAAAGGATGTATAGGTCACCTGTGAATAGACAAAACTTCAATATGAACTATTGAAATGGATGTATAGATCGTTCGTGGATGGACATACCTTCAATCCAAACTATTTGAAAAAGGATGTATAGGTGACCCGTGGAGGGATAAGATTCAATGTATGTATGAATGCATGTTGTTGATGTAGATAAGGATGTGTGGATGCATGCAGTTGATGTTAATATCAATGTGACTCTATGGATGCATGTTATTCATGTAGATTCAAAATAAGAGGCAATGATGCATGGATGCATGTGATTGATATAGATGCCAATATGGATGTATGGTTGCATGCATGAGAAGCAAGGATGCATAAATGCATATTACTGATAACCCTTTATTTATTTGTTTTCTTTTTCCTTTTTTATTCATGTACTTCTATTTTCAATTTTTCTTGGAAGAAAACATTTTGAATCGATTGTTTCCTTTGTAATCGTCAAATTCATTCAAGCTTGTCATTTTATTTATTTTAAAGAATGAAAGAGAGGGGTGTTGCAAATCCTGAAGCCCAATGCAATGACTAAAGTATGGCATAATTGATATTTTCTTTTAAAATATTAAAAAATCAGATGTCTGCTTGATTGGGTGTTTGGAGATATGATTTGTTTGGCTAAGTTGATAGGCTTAAGGGAAGTTGGAGATGATGTCAAGTTATGTAGAAATTTTCCCCTTTTGACATTCCTTAAATGGAAAAACTACATAAGGTAGAGTTACAGAAAAAAGTAATGTTGCCCTAGTTTCGAGTTATGATGAAGCTAAATGACAAAGGGTTAGGAAAAAGTGAGGTTTGCCCCCTTATAGCAGTGGTATGGAAAAGATGGTAATGATTGTCCTGATTTTGATGGTTAAGGAAAAAGTCGGGAGCGAATACACCTAAAGATAGGAAGAATTGCCCCGAGGTGGTTGAGTATACAAAGAGATTGCCCCTTCACCCGACTTATCGACTGTTTAAAAGAATTCAAAACTCTATTATTCTTTTTTTCTTTTTTCTCTTTTTTTCTTTGTTTAACATCCATGTCGTTAGTCAAGAAATATTATCATAGGATCAAGCATTGTAAAGACCAAACAATCAATCCTTAATAAGCATGAACTTTTATTTGGCTTGCAACGTGACTATGGGTTAGTGGCCATGAAAGAAAAGGGTATTAACGCTCAAAACAGTGTTTGCATGTTATTTGAAACAAGGATTGTCAACCCAAGTAATGCAGCATTTATAGTTAGGGTTTTATTTTTCCAACATTTTGTTTCCTTCTTCTTTTTCGATTTTTTCCTTTCAAGATACTTATAAATTCTTGATTCATCCTATTTCTTGAATGATGATTTCATTTTCCTTTCTTTGTTTTTTTTTTCTTCCCCTATTTGTTGAATGTCAACTATTAAATGCACTCGATGTAACAATAAGTTGACTTTTGATGTAGACAAATCCTTGTTCGGGGTAATTTGATAAAAAAAGATGTTTTTTTTTCTCTCAAAAGGGGTAGCAAGGGATATTGTTTATATATTTTTTGGGATAAAGAAACATGATCACACATCACTTTAAATCATGATTGTCTTGTTTTTCTAAAGATTGATCCTATAACAAAATTTGATGACTTCCGACAGGATTTACCTTTCATTTATTTTCTTTATTCTTTATGTCCCACTTTTTTTCCTAGACCACCCTTGTAGGTTATTAGCCTAGCCAAGTTTTCTTTCTTATTTTTTTTCGTTTTTTTTTAAACACAGATGGGATAAGCCAAGCAAAGTTGCTTTTACTTCAGGCAATGCGAAAATTTACTTGGTCGAATCCATTCTTTTTTAAGGAGGGATGGAAGGGTTGAAGGATTTCAAGGATCATGCTTATGAATACCTCAAAGGAAGATGTAAGCTTGTCATCTTTAATCAATGCATTAGATCGAAGAAAGAACATGACATTCCCCACCATTACTCTTTTTTCAATTTTTCGAACCTTTCATCATTTTTTTAAATTAATTCAAAAATTATTTTAAAATGTCATGAATTTGATGATTATTCAAAAGAAATATTTAACTCAACATTCAATTTTGTTTTTTTTGTTTGTTTGTCATTTTTTTGTTATTTGTGACACCCTTTTAGGACTTGATTCGAGCTAAAACCTACACCCCTTCGTGCTCTGTGAAGAAAGCCATTGTGCTCATTGATAAGTGCAGAATTCAAAATCCAATGTGATATAGAATAAACTTGTTAAACAAACCATTACCATTTATACAAGGGTCTAAAAGTCTAACACATAACAAAAGCTAACAAGACAAGAGTCCTAGCAAAATCATGAAAGTGAACCAAAATTGACGTCAATCAAATCAAAATGGTTGTCAGGTCTTCCCCCTAGCCTTCGCTCCCCATAACATTTGCAGAAGTGTTGTCGTGCCTCAATAGAGGATTGTGCTCAACACTAGGCTTCTCTTCTTGGAAGCTCAACCATCTAGAATCAATTAGAGCTTGCACCTTGCACTTGAGCCTACAACATTTCTCCGCAGAATGTCCAATAGCTCCTCCCTGGTAATTGCATATGGCATTCACGTCGTAATTTCTTGGGTATGGTGGCTGCATAGGCTTTATGGGGAAAATAACAACCAGCCCGTTGTGAAGGAGGTTCGACAGTAGCTATGTATTAGTCATTGGGATGGGAGTGAAGTCCGCAAAATATTTGTCCATATTAGAACCTCCCTTTAAACTTGAGCCTTGGTTAGATCCGCCATTGGAATGTTTGGGCAGAGATGTTGGACCTTGAGCGGCTTGTGCATGGCGGAAAGCTTACGTTTGGGATTGATAGGTATGGGTTGTAGGTTATAGGTAGTTTTGTCCATAATAATTGAGGCATGGTTCACCCAGGAGGGCGTGGAAGATGTTGCATGCACTTCCCCTTCTTTCCCAGGTTTTGTTATATTTGAGACCGCAGACGGGCCAGGTGCAATCCTTCCAGTTTGTAGACCAACCTCTACTCTTTCCCCAATTATGATGAGATCAAAAAAGTTTGAAGAGACGTTGCCTATCATATGCTCGTAGAAGGGAGATTGCAGGGTTGTTATAAACATAACCACCATCTCCTTGTCGTGTAGCGGTGGTTCTACATATGTGGCAACTTCTCTCCACTGTTGAACATATTTTTGAAAATTTCTCTTCCTTTTTATGCATATTTTGCAGATGCAGCTTGTTAGGGGTATGTACCAGTTCAGGGTTGTATTAGACAAGCTGTCTTGGAAAAAGTGGATTAGCATGTTGTTAACATGAGCAAAGGATGTCATCTTCCTACAGTACATGATTATGTGACTCTTGGGGTAGGTCGTTCCTCTATACTTCTCAAATTCAGGCACCTTGAACTTTAGAGGTATAACCATGTCTGGGGCTAGGCACAATCCAATTGCATCTCCGAAGCCATAACTTCCTTCCCCCTCAATGGCCCTTAGCCTCTCTTCCAAAATGTCCAACTTCTCTTTGGCTTCAGCATCTTTAGTGACTACCCCAGGAATGACAGTTTGAAATGGACATTTCATTTGAGGTCCTTTTCCTCTTACCATGTGCAAAGCCCCTGGAGGTACGATGACTTGAGGTCCTGTGAACGGAGTTGCCCTAGACATGTTTCCGATTACAAAGTGCATTGTAGGAATATGGGTCATAGACTCATGATTGTTAACAAGCATTTGAGTATTGTCAACCTACGCTCTTGATGGGTAAAGGTAGAAGCTAGGAGCATAAGGAAGGTTTCCCTCTTGATTCACATCATTTCCCTGTTGATTTTCAGTAGCATGTGTCATGTTAGTGCTTTTGAGGGCTTTCATTGCTTCTAGAATTTGATTCATCTGTCCCTTCAGTTGGTTGATGTCAGCCATCATTGCCTCCTGAGAGCTTTCCCAATCTTCCATGATTTTCTGATTTGCTCGAGTCCTATAGGGATGTCGCGGTGGCTTAACTATTATTCTTCACACATGACTCCACTATTTCTGTTGTTTAATTAACATGAATTATAATATGGAAGACAAAATGCATGTAGAAAGATGCAAGACCAAAAAGGCAACTGGTGGGAAACCATAAAACTGAATAAGTATCCTTGTGTTGATTGATTGTATGAAGGGAATTAATACAGAGTCAAACCTATGTAAAAAAAAATACATTCTTTCTTCTTTATGGTTGGATCTTTTTATTTTTGGACTCTGTATTAATTTCCCTCTTTCACTATGATAATCAAAACAACTTTATGATTTTTCACCTCTATAGGCTAAGAAAGAATGTACAATTGAATGTATGGAATGCATGAGGAGAGAGAGCATGAATTGATTCTTCTCTTATGACGTGAGAAAAATGGAAAAGATGCATCAGAATGAAAAGATAATGGATATGGTACATTTATTGTGTAAAAATAGAAGTGAGGCTACAAGAATGCATAATTATCCTTTTGTGCCTTAACCATGGTTCAGAGTAACATTTAAAGATCTAGGGCAACTTTTATGTGTTAGACAAATGACATCTAGAGGGGGGTAAATAGATGCATAAATTAAAATAGATGCCAAATTAAAAATTTATTTTAAGATATCTAATAACTTGTTAATTCAATTTTAAAGCGGAAGAAATAATATGATCAGGAAGATATAAGAGAAGTGATTAAGAAAAGTAGAGTGATAAAGGAAAGATAAGAGCACACAGTAATTTATACTAGTTCGGGTATAACCAACCCTACATCCAGTTCCCAGTCACCTCTAACACGAGAGTGACCCTAATTCACTATATTTCAAATTCAGTTTACAAATTACAATCAACTCAGCAGAGGAACCAGTAAAGAGTAAACTAATAAAAAAGAAAACACCTCCTTAGAAACCCACTAAGGATGAACACTTCCTTAGAATCCCATTAGGGATGAACACCTCCTCTGAACAAATGAAAGGATGAACACACCTCCTTAGAATCCCACTAAGGATGAATACCTCCCTAGAATCCCACTAGAGATGAACACCTCCTCTGAACAAATCAAAGGATGAAAACACCTCCATGAACAAATCAAAGGGATGAACAGTTTCCACACAAGAAACCCTAAAAAAAATAACAGAATAACAATGACTACTTAAACCCTAAACAGGTAATTTAACAATCAACCACTTAAGCCCACAAAGGATGAAGATAATAAAATAAGAATAGTCACACCTGGGTAATGGAGACAACAAATTGTAGAAGCCTATAGAATGCCAACCTCCAAAAACAAGTGTGATTAACAATGAAAGCACAGTAGACAATGGAGAAGAGGGTTTTGGTAAATATCTTTGTGGCAATTGAGAAGAGGGTTTTCTCAAAATATGTAAAATATCTCTGTTGCTTTGCTCAAAATTATTTTCTTAAAATTGATTGAATGTAAATTGTATTTTCGAATTCTGTAATTGTGTATTTTTTATTTTTCATCAAAACTCATTTAAATAGGAAAATAACATCAGAAAATAGTCGTTGGTCATTAATAATTTCTTAGAGAAAAATCACGATGTATTCAACAATATTTATTCTTCAAAACGGATATATTTTTCAAATTTGAATTTCCATAATCGATTATGTTACCACTATAATCAATTATGACAGAGAAAAAATCATTTTTCCATTTATGATGCATATAATTGATTATGATAGTGAAAAATATCATGTTATGAAATTTTATCACACTTGTACTTTGGAGGCTTATGCATAATACCACTTCATCAACTTGTACTTCCATATTCAGTATTCTAAGACTCTATCTAGTCTTCAGGAATCATCTTGGGCTTGCTTGAATCTTCAATAGAATATTTATCAAATCATCACTAGTGCAAAAAAGGGCTTTTACGTCACCCAATTGTCGTTGCATGTAAAAATATTCGACGTAAATAAAATACGGTGACAATTTTGTAAATAAGAGGCAAAACTTTTACGTCGCACATTGTAGGAGGTGACTTAAAAAGCCTCTTTTACGTCGCACCTAGGTCTGCGACGTAAAAGAGGCTCTTTATGTCACCTCCTAGGATGCGCGACATAAAAAGTGCCTTTTATTCTCTTCCAGATTCGCTCCCTCATCTCGCGTAACAAGGGTTTTTGAGAACGACGATGAGAACAACAATGAAAGCTACCTGTCCACACCATTTTCGATAATTTTGACAGTGAAAAACATCAACATTGTGTCTCATTTTATGAATTTGACATTTCTCCCCGATTGGATTCGAATTTGAAATCATTTTCGTGTATACTCGAGGTTAGTGTTCTATGTCTTCTGATATATGTTTAAATTAAATCCGTGATTTTTTTTGGGGATCTCAATCACGTTATTGTATGAATGTCTCCACTGGATTGTTATTGGAATGTAATTATTTGTTTATTTGTTTGAGTGCATTTTCGGTTTACACACTCCATTTATGTGCTTTGTTGTTTGTATATTAATTTCTTTTTAAATATAAATTTTGAATCTCTAGGAGTGACGAAACTTTATAACATAATATGAATCGAAGTTGGATGAATGCACATCGTATTAGTGAAGAGTACAAAAAGGGAGTTGAGGAATTTTTGAAATTTGCTAGTGAAAATGGAAAAGCTATGAAAGGGACATATTATTGTCCATGTGTTCATTGTTTGAATCAAATTCGTCATAAACTTGAGGATATACGTGATCACTTGTTTGTTTATGGTATTATTAAGAGTTATACAATATGGACATGGCATGGAGAAATATTAGACATCCCAACTATGTCAACTCCAGACAATTTTGACTAAGGGATGGATGATAATCTAGAGGATATGATACGTGATATTGGTGAAGAAAATTTTATGAAAGCACATCTATATGATTCTTTGAAATCTGATTTTGCGCAACAATTGTACATAGGATGTAGTTTTACAAGATTATCAGCAACTTTAAGATTGTTTACTTTAAAAGCAAGAAATGGATGGACTGATAAAAGTTTCACCGAATTATTGGAGTTGTTGAAGGAGATGCTTCCCGAAGATAATACATTACCTATTTGTAACTATGAGGCAAAGAAGATATTATGTCCAATGTGTTTAGAGTCCAAGAAGATGCATGCATGTCCTAATGATTGTATATTGTACAGAAATGATTTTGCTAAATTAAAGATGTGTCCGACATGTGGTTTGTCGAGATTCAAAAATAAAGTTGAGGAAAGTAGTGGTGAAGAAGAACTAGATGGTCCCCCTGCTAAGGTGTTATGGTATTTGCCAATTATACCTAGGTTTAAAAGATTATTTGCCATAAAAAGAAGATGCAAGAAACTTGACATGGCATGCAAATGGTAGAAAATGTGACAATCTTCTTCGACATCCAGTTGATTCTCCACAATGGAAAAGGATTGATGAAACCTTTCCAGAATTTGGTGTAGAGCCAAGAAACTTGAGATTTGGATTAGCTACAAATGGGATGAATCCTTATGGAAATTTAAGTAGTAAACATAGTTCATGGCCAGTTTTGTTGATCATTTACAATTTGTCTCCTTGGTTATGCATGAAGAGAAAATATATTATGTTATCTATGATGATTTCAGGACCTCGACAACCAGGAAATGACATAGATGTATATCTTAGTCCTTTAATTGATGATTTGAAGATGTTGTGGGAAACAGGAGTGGAGGTATTTGATTCATATCACGAAGTGAATTTCAGGTTGCGTGCAATGTTATTTTGTACTATAAATGATTTTCCAGCATATGGTAATTTGAGCGGTTATAGTGTGAAAGGTCATTTAGCGTGCCCTTTATGTCAAGAAGACACAAGTTATATCCAATTGAAACATGGACAAAAAACTACGTACAATAGGCATAGAAAGTTTCTAGTTGCTAACCATCCATATCGTAAAATGAAGAAAGCATTTAATGGATGTCAAGACAATGCAGTTGCATCAGTACCACGCAATGGTGAACAAGTATATGAGCAAGTGAAAAATATTAATATTGTATTTGGAAAGACCCAAAAGAAATCCAATGAGAAAAACATTTGGAAGAAACAGTTTGTATTCTTCAATCTTCCTTATTAGTGTAAGTTGGAAGTTAGACACTGTATAGATGTGATGCATGTTGAAAAAAATGTTTGTGATAGTATAATTGAGACATTGCTTAACATAAAAGGAAAGACAAAAGATGGAATAAAAGAACGACAAGATTTGGCAGACATGGGTATACATTCTGAATTACATCCACAATCAGTTGGAAAACTCACTTACTTACCTCTAGATTGTCATGTATTGATGCAACAACTTTTACCAGTGGCTATTCGAAACATCTTACCAACTTCTGTTAGAGTTGATATTACTCGGTTATGTTTATTTTTCAACGCCATTTGTAAAAACACTACTACAGAAAAGGCTTTTTACGTTGGTTAAAATGGGCTTTCTACGTCGGTTAAAGCGGCGACATAGATACAGGGGTCATAGAAAGTAAGCCTTTCTACGTCGGTTAGTCAAGGAACCGACGTAGAAAGTCTTACTTTCTATGTCAGTTAACACTGATAACCGACATAAAAAGTCTTACTTTCTATAACCCCTGTATCTATATCGGTTAACAATAACCATGATTATATGTGATATCAATGTCGATTATGCTTATAACCGACATAAAATGTTAAACTTTTTACGTCGGTTATGTCATTAACCGACATAGAAAGTTTCTATGTCGGTTAATGACATAACCGACATAGAAAGTGTTATTTTTTTTACAGAACCTGCATTTTCTTCACAGATCCTACCTTTCTTCGAGTAGATCTGCCTATTCATCATAGTTCTAGACAGATATTCACAGTTCCAAACACTTGTACAGATAGATATGCACAGTTCATATATAGTTCCAGATAGATATGTACATATGAAACATATTGAAATCAATATATGTACCTCAGTTCCAGACAGTTCATTTACTTAAACGAATGTAAATTTGCTAACTTAAATCAATTCAATCAAAATTGTTACAAGTCAAATTTGCTATGAAGATTGAATACTTAAAAGGAAAGAAGTCCACTGCTCTCTAATATCGTCTAACACTTCAATCATCAATGGAGACGAGTCTGTAAATTCCTACATATTGAAACATTTCAGATTTAGAAACCATTTACATAATTGACATATTTGACTTAATTATAGTATATTTACCTCCCTCCATGAGTTAATAATATTTTTGGATACGATGGTGTGCACGTGCTTCATCACATAATACCCGCACTCATGACTTCCCGGTTGGCGTGGACACTACAAGTTAAATACATGTCAGATTAACTTTAAATGACAAATTGAACAACAGTAAGAGGAATGTTTGGTCACCTTTGGTGCAATATACGTCAACTTCTTTCTAGCATGAGATGGAAGACCTTGCAACATTAGGTGAGCTTCCAAAGCTCTACAAAAGGACAAATAATTTTGGTGTAAGTGCACATATGAAACAACAATTAAAAAAACCAAACTTACGCGTCTATGTGCTTTCTAATATCCAAATAATTTGGTTTCTTGTGTAATGAACACAAGAAATTGCCGAGGAACAATGATTATGAGCTGCCAATGACGCCTGCACGTTGAAATAATATTAGTAAAATTTCAGTTTTACATAAATGTGCATTAATTTATAAGATGTATACTTACTGATGCAAGTAAGGTGCTAAGTAGAATTCTTTGCCCCCATTTTGAAATGTCTCTATTAAGTACGTTTGCACCTCTTCAGCTTTATTCCCAACGGACTGAATGACAACAGGGTCAACAAATCCATAGATAAAGGCAATCTTCCTCTCAACACATAAACGATGTAAATACCTTCAACATTGAAAATAAATAAAGTTATAAAATAATGTACCAGTGAGAATATAAAAAATATGTAAATTTACTTACAATTCCCAAAGTTGCAACACTGATACACATAACATATCAGTACTAGCGAGAATATCAAAAATATCCCTTTGGAGTAAGAAAAAATGGATCGTCTTGGTCCTGCATACGACTTCGGGTGGCATATCTAACTGTATGGGAGTGGTCTTGATAGTCGCTACTAGTGCACCGAGTCGCTGTAAAGCACTCGGTGGTGGTGGTGATTCATGCACAACTTCCTTTGTTTTTTCAGCCTCTTTCTATACAAGTACCAAAAATAAATAACATTAATATACATCAACATATCAAAAAATAATAAGTAAAAGGGATAAATGCATGACACAACCTGTGCATGTGTTGGGATGGGTCTTGTTAATGAAACTGGCCATAAGATAAAATTTCTAGGTGCCTGTCCCACTGTTTGAACCTCTTCAGTCGGAATAGGGATTGGGGCAACAACATCTCGAACATCTACAACCACCACTCTTATCATATCATGTCCAATACTCTGGTGGTGGATGGTTGACCCCAATGCATACATTTTCCCTAAGGTAAACAAATGATAAAATATTTTAGACTATATAATGCTTAACAGAGTACCAAATACATGTCAAAGATATAATACGTATCGTATGCCACCAAATGCTCGGGAGGACCATCACAACTCTCCTTTGTGCTGACATGAATCAGGGATGCCTCTCGTGCGTGAACAAAAGGTTGAGAGGACAAAGATGCCAACTTTGCTCGCATTGAGCTCAATAACTCTGCCTTCAAGTCAGAGTACACCTCATCTTGAATCTCCTTCCTAATTTTTTGTTTGAGGGACTCTAACTCCAACTCATTCAGATGCCTCAAAGTATGAGTTGCCACGGATGGGGCACCAAAGTGCTGTCTGATACCCACCCCTCGTCCAGCAGCTCGAACACGTCCAGGATGCTCTGGGGTACCGATGGCCACTGCCAATATATCCTCACAACCATGTGGGTGGAATGATCCCTGAGTGCTCTGCTCAACCAACTCATCCTACAACACAAAGGAAGGATTTTTTAGCAAATACATATGTCTATATTAGTATAACATATATAATTAGTTTAGGGTATGCTACTTACAATACGTTGAGCTACAACATTAGTTTGCTCAGATAAGTAATTCCCTGATGATTTCTAGCAAGCTCTCTTCCATTTATCATGGCGTGAAGGGCGAGTGACAGAACTCACAACCGAGTCATCTGAAGGTTGACTTGAAGATGTCTCCTTCATCATCTTCTCCTCCAATTTCTCATAACCCCCACGAGACAACCTGTGGGGGTGTATATTCTTTCTCTAAATATCCTGTGCCTTCTGCCGCTTGGCCTGCTGCATTCTATGTTAAATACCAGATTTAAAACCTCTATTTAAAAAAAATGACTACAAACAAATGACAAATGTGCTAACCTGAAACTTAGTGTCTAAACGCTGAGTTTGAAATGTCTGCCATGTCTCCTCATCCAAAAAATGATACTGGTCACATGGGTTCTTGTTGCTCAATGCCCCATATATGTATCGACTAGTCAAATCACTCTTAAAACCTCTCCTGTGTTCCCCAGCATATGAGATCCACTTTGTCCTCAACAAAGTGGTGTTAGGGACATCATATGTGACCTACACAATAAAAATAACATGAAGTTCCCAAAAAGTTAAATATATATACATGTTAAATGCTCAATAAGAGTAGGTACCAGGATACTCTGCCAAATCTGCTTCTTCAGTGTCTCTAGAACATGGTCCCAATCCTCAATAAGAATACTAACCTTGCTTCTCCCAAGCAAGGCCACATAACTAGTGAATCTAGCACTGTGCTCTCCTGTGGCTCTACCTGTTTGCATGTCAAACTAGATAGGCAATTTCTAATCGGAGCTACGGCTAATATTCAAGTCCCTCAATGGTGTAGCATGCCTACCCTTTTTCCTAGTAGACGGTTGACTCTGATCACCACCTTGTGTAGGAGGGGGGGACTGTGTAGGAGGAGGGGTACCAGATGAATCTGCCATATCTGTGTTCAAAGAAAAAAATAATAGTCATTAGTTTAGACAATATGACTAAAGATAAACAAAAAAGTGCATACATTAAAAAATAATACATTAAAAAAAGTGCATACATTATCAAGTTGGAACATTCTCCCAAAATCCTTCCATATGGTCGTAACGTGTGGAATGCACATCATCTATTTGTACATCAACACTCAAGTTTGGCATATTTGAAGAGAAACATGGTGTCTCCGGTATATCAAGTACTAATTCATCATTCTCATGAGAAGTATACATGGGTTTTCCTTATAGAACCACTGACCATCCTTTGTTAGCGGGATCAGTGACATAAAACACTTGTTTTTCCTGAGATGCCATGATAAATGGTTTTTCGGTATAACGAGTATTTTCAAGGTTAACCAAGGTAAATCCAAGATCGTCGGTGAAGATGCCAGTATTAAAGTCAACCCAGTTACATTTAAAAATAGGTACTCTGAATATCGTGTAATCTATTACCCAAATCTCTTCAATTACACCAAAGTAGCCCATTAACGCCTTATCGGATATTTATCCTTTGAACTCGAGAAATGCATTGATTCAGCCACCACCATGACTCCACTATTTTGCATTGTGCTTATTTCATCTTCTCCCTTTGTATAAAATGAATAGTTATTTATATCATACCCACCCCAACATATCACATCAAAGTTTGGCTCACATGCTAGCCACTTTAGTGTATCAGAAGCTGTATTGTCACCTTCAACTTGTTGTTTAAACCACTTCAAAAAGCTCTTGTTGTTTTCAGTAATCACCCACTTTTTAGGCATACGTGGATTATTTCGCTTCACAATGTCATTATGAGCACTTAAGTAGGGGATGACTTCTTCACTGTTATTCAATATGTACAAATGCGCTTGAAGTACTTCATCTCAACACATTGTTCCAACTTTTGCACCTCGAGTTCCTCTACCAAGACCTATTCCATGGTAACGAGTCTTAGGTAACCCTATAGCTTCAACTTCTGATAAGTATTTTGTGCAAAACTCAATAGCTTCCTCTGCAATATATCTTTGAACAATTGATGCTTCAGGACGATATTGGTTCTTCACATACCCTTTTAATATCTTCATGTATCGCTCAATAGGGTACATCCATCGTAAGAAAACTGGACCACAGATTCTAGCTTCCCTGGCTAGATGAACAATCAAGTGAACCATAATATCAAAAAATGATGGAGGAAAGTACATCTCAAATTGACACAATATGACTGCAGCCCCATTCTCTAACTGATCCAAAACATCCGGGTCCATAACTTTATTACATATGGCATTAAAAAAGAAGCATAATCGAGTTAAGGAATATCTAACATTCTCTGGTAAGATACCTCGAATAGCCACAGGTAGAAGTTGTTGCATCAATACATGACAATCATGAGATTTTAACCCAAGCAATTTTAGATCTTTCATAGATACAAGTCTCTTCACATTGGAAGAGTAACCAAATGGAACCTTCACACCTCGTAAAAACTCACAAAAAATTCTCTTCTCTTTTTTAGACAGTGTGTGACATGCTGGAGGCAAGTATGTTCGGTTACCATGAGGTTGAGGAGCTAATTGTTCTCTTATACCCATTTCAACCATGTCCAAACGAGCATTGACACCATCTTTTGTTTTTCCTTGAATGTTAAGGAGCGTTCTGATGATACTGTCACACACATTTTTCTCTACATGCATGACATCTATACAATGTCTCACATCAAGAACCCTTCAATATGGAAGAACAAAAAGGATTGACATTTTCTTCCATATACCTGTGGCTTTCTTTTGCGTCTTTCCAAACTCAAACGAAATTGCACTCGCTCGTTGATATACTTCCTCCCCACTTAAAGGTGTTGGGGCTGCATCATTTTCTTGACACCCATTAAATGATTTTTTTAATTTACGATACAAATGGTTTGAAGGAAGAAATCTTCGGTGTCCAAGGTACACTGTTTTCCTTCCATGTTGTAGTTGATAGTGACATGTGTCTTCTTCACATATCGGGCAAGCTTTATGTCCCTTTGTGCTATAGCCACTCAAATTACCATATGCTGGAAAGTGATTAATTGTACAAAATAACATTGTACGCAACTTGAATAAGTCACCTGTGCACCCATCAAACACATCAACACCTTCCTCCCACAACATCTTCAACTTTTCAACCAATGGGCTTAAAAAAACATCAATGTCATTTCCAGGTTGTCTGGGACCCGAGATCATCAAAGATAGCATCAAGTACTTACGTTTCATACACAACCACGGAGGTAAGTTGTAAATAACTAACACCACAGGCCATGAACTATGTTTACTGCTTAAATTTCCATATGGATTCATTCCATCTGTAGCAAGTCCAAACCTAATGTTTCTTGGATCATTACCAAAATTCTGGAAGATGGAATCAATTTTTTTCCATTGCAATCCATCTGCCAGATGCCTCTGAAAGAATTAATGGTTGAGTTCAAGAGGGGGGGGTGAATTGAACTTAAAAACTTTTTCACAAAACTTTACTTTCTTTTGGAAGAATGAGTTATCTTTATTCAATTCTTGAAAAGATGATTTGATTTAAAACACAGCAAGATTATATTCAGAATTTAAAAGAGATGATAGAAAGAAATCAACACACAAATTTATACTGGTTCACTCTAATCCAGAGCTACGTCCAGTTCTTGACAAAACCTGTCAAGTTTCCACTAATACCAAGTGACAATTACAATCCGTAGATCCTCACCAATCTACACCAAGAACTATCTTTTCAACCTATAAGATAGAATCTTGAAAAACACCCAGTAACCAAATCCAGTTACTGTACCAAGTGTAGATTACAATCCAATGTACACAATTCACACGATACAAAAGAATAAGGAAAGAAGAAACCTGGACTTTGAATTCTAATTGCCCAGCACCAATTCTAAAGCACTCTCTCTGTGAATGACCACAATGTTGATCAAAGCACCTTATGATATGACAAAATCTTGAATGCGAGAGAAAAACGTAGATGAACGATTCACAGATTGATTTCTCAAGTTTTCTCAAGTAGTGTGTTGTATTGTATTGTATTGTATATATCAAAAGTTAGATCAAATCTGTATATATAGAGTAAATCATAGAATCAGATCGATTCAATCTGTCAAAAACTGTTTCAGAGAGTCAAAAGATCGATTAGTTTAAAGTAAAACAGCTTTAGAAGAGACTCTGATCGATTAGAACTGAAGTATGATCGATCAGACCGAAGTTATGATCGATTAGAACTGAAGTATGATCGATCAGACCGAGTTATGATCGATTAGAACCGAAGTATGATCGATCGACCGAGTTATGATCGATTAAAATGAAACTATGATCGATCAGAATATTATTTCAATCGATTAAAATATCGATTCAATCGATTGATTTCATTTAAAGTTCCATTTAATCGATTAAGACATCGATTCAATCGATTGATTTCATTTAAAGTTCCATTTAATCGATTGATTCGAGTTTTAATGGATTAAAACAACTTAATGAAAAATGACAGCACTCTGTTTCAATCGATTGAAAATCATTTCAACAGATTAAATTCCTGCAAATACTTAGTTAAAAAATAGTCTCTCTGTTTCAACAGATTGAAAAATATTTCAACAGATTGATTTTCTAAAAACTCTTAGACTTAAAAAATATCTTTATTTTAACAGATTGAAAAACGTTTCAACTGATTGTTTTTCCGAAAACTCTTAGATTGAAAAATATCTTTCTTTTTCAACAGATTAAAAAGTATTTCAATTGATTGTTTTTCCGAAACCTTCATATTGAGAAATTTACTAAGTTATTTTAACTTGTTGATTCTCGCGAATCAATCAATTGAAAAACTTAGTTTGTTCTTTTAATGCGATGAAAATGATTTTCAATGCTATGCGAGAAGATTAAGGCGCTTCATCACAACATATAATGGCCTATCAAGGGATTAAGTGCTCAAGCTAAAAAACCTAATCATCTACACACCCACAACCTAAACTAAATTTATGTCTTCATCAAATTATATCTAAGTCTTCATCAAATCCACCAAGTGCTTCAATCTCCCCCTATTTGATGGAGACAAATAACCACTGCACCTGCATAAAATCGTAGACTAGCGATAGACTCGCATCAAATAGATTGTCATGGATACAGATCCAATGGGGCCACTTGAGAACCCCCAAATAAAAAGCGGAATATAAAACCAACTAAGAAAAGAGAAAAAAAAACGAATTATCGCAGACATTGATCAGTAAACTTCAATCATCTCCGGGACCTGGGTTGAATTGTATTTCCACAATTCTGTTGTAAATGTCTTCAAGTTGATTATCGATGTGCTGGAACCTTGCAATAAAATTCTCATCCAAATAGTGCTGTCGAGCCCTTATAGCTGTAGTCATATTCATATGCCTCCTTTGATCAGCTTGAAGTTGATTCATTTGCTGCAGCATTGTTCTTTCAAACTGTGACAGAGGTGTGCCACGGTCAGGGGGTGGATTATATGGAATCATCTCCAACGGGATCACTTCTTCCATAGGATCGGATGGATGAGCTCCGAAGTGCCAGGAATATCGGTGTTGATATTTTCTTCCTCTTGTTCATCTTCATCACTTTCTTCATCTCTTCCAAAGCATCCTCCTTGGAGACCCACTCACCATCAACTTTCATAAATCCCATTTTGTGAAGCATAGAGTTATTTATTTCGTTTGTTGAACGAACTGTCTCGACAAGTTCTCCTTCAAGATCAACACCAAAATATGTTAAAAATTTGGAAATCGAGTATAGCATAGGGGTACCTGAAATCACCGAGTCTTTTTGCCTTGATCATGTGGTCTTTGATGACAAAAACCCAGTTCACCCGAATCTCGTGGTGAATGCAATACATTAGTACTAAATCTCCCTCATTTAGCACCGCATGATTGCTCCCCTCGGAGTGAGCCGCCAAGACACAATGCGGGCAAGCAACCTTTCTTCCAATTTTAGTTTCCCGCATTGAACGAGCTGACAGAGTCATGCCTATTCTTCATGCATGACCGAAAATATTGAACCTTATTAAATTCCTCCACATCGAAGTACACCCTTTGGTGACTTTCACTCCTAAATCCTTTAAACCAAGCAACCTCATTCCAGATGTTAGGAGTAATCTCAATGTCCACACCTTTAACTTGGGTTTTCAAGGTGGAACCTTCAAAGGACAAATTTGTGAAGAAAACTTTGATTAAGTCGGGATAAATCCTACCGTCCAACTCCGGAAACTTCGAAGCTTTTGATGTTGCAACGAGCTTTCCGATGCCTCTAAATCCTTCAAGCATCAAACCAGGAAAACTTTAACAGACTTTGGTATGTTGACTTGTTTTCTCGCTCAACTCATGAATAAACAGATTCATTTGCTCTTGTTCCCCGTTGAACCAAGTCTCAATCCTTCCTTCAACATTTTGTTCCTACGAACGTAAGACGACTCGCCTCGCTTGATTTCTTTCTTCCGGACTTCGATCGTTTGAACATGCTTGATGAGCAAAACGAGAGGAACCGAAAGAAAGAGTTCAAGTTAAGGAAATAGGAATACGTAAATCGCTTTGACTTCAGGATTTTGTCTTTAGTCTTTTTGTGATCTTGCACGAGTGATGATAAAGGTGGAGAGAGAAGAGTTTGATACGTGAAACACTTAATTACCTTCGCAGTATGTATCCAATCGTAGTCGATCAAGTATTAAAGGAAGTGGTTGAGATTTTATCTTATTGTAAATGAGTTCAACCTAATCTGCAGTAAATTACTTGTGTGCGAGCCAATTCATTTAATTTCAATTAATCAATTGATTTTTCCTGTAACCAATTGATTTCGCACTTCGCGAAATTCATAAGTGAAATAAACCAATTGAATCGATGAATAAATCGATTGATTTTGCAAAGGAAAATTAAGCAAAGTACCATTAGTGAATTCAATCGATTGAATCGAAGATTTAATCGATTGATTTATAGAAGAAAATTTGCAGAGCTACAGGGTTAGTGAAATAAATCGATTAAAAGCATATCTAATCGATTGAACTAATAACATATCAATACCGAGAGTAAGAAACAGGAAATCAACAGATTATTTCGCAGCTTCAATCGATTAAAACAAATAATATCAAGTTATTCATGCAATTATTAATCGATTGAACTTGTTATCGACTGTTAAAAAGACATACAATTACTATAAAGAATCAGCTTATACAATACTAGATATATCTAGAATTCCTAATTCAGATCCTAAGCATATTAAGTCTATCTCTAGGAAGTGGTTTAGTGAATAAATCGACTAACTGTTTTTCAGATTCAACAAATAATATCTCACAGTCACCCCTAGATACGTGTTCTCTAATAAAGTGATGTCTAATTTCAATATGCTTAGTTCTAGAGTGTTGAATAGGATTCTTAGTTAAGTTTATCGCACTAGTATTGTCACAAACCAGAGGTACCTTGTTTAGAGTCACTCCATAATCTGTTAGTTGTTGCTTGAGATAAATGCTTTGAGCACAACAGACTCCCAGCTGCAATATATTCAGCTTCTGCAGTTGATGCAGCAACACACGCTTGCTTTTTGTCGTGCCACGATATAAGACTGCTCCCTAGTAGATGACAAGTACCAGAGGTACTTTTTCTCGTCCAATCTACATCCTGCAAAGTCGAATCAGAAAATCCAACAAGCTTAAGGGACGCACCTTCAGGATACCATAGTCCAACATTGATCGTTCCCTTAAGGTACTTCAGAATCCTTTTGGCAGCAGTAAGATGTGATTCCTTTGGATTTGCCCGAAATCTTGCACACAGACATACACTAAACATAATGTCGGCCTACTAGCAGTTAGATAAAGCAGAGAACCAATCAAACCTCTATATTTAGTTTGATCAACAGATTTCCCTTTTTCATCTAAATCTAAACAACAGTTAGTAGACATTGGTGTAGAGGATTCCTTGCAATTGTGCATATCAAATTTCTTTAACGAGTTCATTGCAGTATTTAGATTGACTAAGAAAAATGCCATTTGTTAATTGTTTAACCTATAGACCAAGGAAGAAATTCAATTCTCCCATCATAGACATTTCAAATTCACTTTGCATTTCTTTTACAAACTTATTACACATGGCATTATTGGTGGAACCGAAAATAATATCATCCACATACACCCGCACTGAATAATGTTAGTTCCAGATTTCTTAATGAACAGAGTTTTATCAACCTCACCTCGCTTGTACCCTTGATCAATTAGAAAATTACTTAACCTCTCATACCATTGTCTAGGTGCTTGCTTCAAGCCATAAAGAGCCTTTTTCAATTTGTAGACATGGTCGGATGCTTGTGATCTTCAAACCCAGGAGGTTGAGAAACATACACTTCTTCATTGATAAGTCCATTAAGAAAGGCACTCTTTACATCCATCTCGTAGTAATCTGAAACCACTCAAACAGGCATAAGCTAATAATAATCTAACAGCCTTCAAGCCTAGCTACAGGTGCAAATGTTTCATCAAAATCAATGCCCTCTTGTTGGTTATACCCTTTGGCTACCAACCTAGCTTTATTCCTAGTGATAATGCCGTGTTCATCTAGCTTGTTTTTGAATACCCACTTAGTACCAATTATATTGATATCTTTGATTTTAGGAACTAATTCCCACACTTTATTTCTTTCAAATTGATTAAGCTCATCATGCATGGCACTAACCCAAGTATTCATCATTTAATGCTTCTTTAACTGTCTTAGGCTCTATTTGTGAAATGAATGCCATATGATTACGGAATTGATTAAGAGAATGTCTAGTAGATACTCCCTTATTAATTTGCCCGATGACATTGTCTAGAGAGAGATTTCTTGGGACAATCCACTCTTTAGGAAGCTCTTCCGTAACATCTTCTTCCTGTTCTACAGTAATTGTAGATGGATCAGCTTTTGCAGAGTCCACAGATGGATCACCCTCTTCAACAAGTATGTTGATCTGTGCTACTGGGACATTTCAACCGATAAGAATTATCAGCTAAATCTTCTTCATCGCCAGCACTCGTTGATCTATTCCGCACAACTCGAGAAAACTCATTAAACACAACATGTACAGATTCTTCAACCGATTTCAATCTTAAATTGTAAACTCTATATGCATGGCCGAATTTCATTTGGATGTTTTGAAAATGATTTTCGAGAACAAACTGATTAAACAAATTATTTTACTAATTTGGTCTTTAATATTCGTTTTGAAAATGCAATAGTAAAATGATCGATTAATACTTGAAAGAATCGATTGTTTCGTATTGGAAGAGATCTAGAAGATGATACCGTAATTTAAATCGATTAAAACGAAAATGAGTCGATTAAATTTGATACCTTAGTGATTTTAGTTGATATAAATTCATTCTAATCGATTAAAACAGACTAAAACTCAAATCATGAGAACATTTTAATCGATTGATTCACATTTCAATCGATTAAAACTGTACGGACAGATTTACTAAAATCTTCCGTAAGTTATTTTAATCGATTAATACTGGTTTATATCAATTAAAATAATCAGCTTTAGACAAACGAACCCGATTCGTAGCTCGAACTTCAAGGGATTCCCGGACTTTGTTCCTGCAAAACAAGTTAAGAATTTTTCCGGTACCCTTACGTATTTTGGGTCCTTAGGAGTCAAATTTTACTGTTTAACATGTTTTGGAACCCATTTCTTCCTACCTTGCGGCACAAAATATTTCCTAGCATGACAGTAATTTTATAGTATGTCCTTTCTTCATGCAAGTAATGACAGGATGAGAAAGGGGATGTCGTTGTTTTTCTATATGAAAAGAAGTTCAAATATTTCTTAGTTTTTACCCCATTCCTAGGTTTGTACCCGATTCCGAATGTTCAAAAACACAATTTTGAGATCCAAGAAGTGCATCTAAATTCTCTTTACCTTGAGTAAATTTTGTTAAGGTTTTAGTTAAGTAATCAACCTTATTTTGTAAAACAAGTACACTTTTCACAATTCTTATTAACAAGCAACATTATCTCGCAGATGAATAGATAATATCTAGATGCTCTAAATCTGTTTTGCTTTCTAGCAGTTCTTTTTCCGAGTTTTAACTCTATTTTCTAACCAGATTATTTAGCCCTTTCAACCGATTATTTGTATGAGATAAATTTCTGGCTTCACTATGCATTTCATTGAAAGCATTCGAGTAATGTGTCGTAATTCATTTCATTTTCTGTAGAAGTTGAACTTACATGTGATGAAGAGGATTCACAGCCGACCATCAAACACAAGTTTACCTCTTCACCTTCGGATTCGTAACCTGGAAGAAGATTCATTGTCTTGCCAAGCTATGTAGGCCTTTTTCCGTTTGTATCTTGAATCTTTCTTATTCCGATTCTTGGTCTTTTCTCGACAAGTCGCTCCTTATGTGACCCCGTTTACCACAAGAATAACAAGTAATATTATTTTGAACAGATTCAGCTCTTTCTATCATTGTACCTTTTTACTTGGCCAGTCTTGTTCTTTCTTCTCGAAATTTCCCGAATTTCTTAACCAATAAAGTCGAGTTCTCTGATTCATCTTCTTCAGATCCACTGTTTTCTTCAATTGTCTTGAGAACAATATTTCTACTTTTCTTTTCTGCATTCTCTTGTTCTTTGAACCGATTGATTTCCAACTCATGTTCCCTCAACTTACCAAAAAGTGAGGCAAGTAGTCATTTCGAGTCAAATCTCTTGATTCGGATATTGTTGTCACCTTTGGTTGCCAAGTTCTCGTCCAAACACTTCAGTATTTTGATATTCAACTCCTCCTTGTCAAAGGTCTTCCCTAGCCCGATCAAATGATTAACTATGTGCGTGAATCTTTTCTCGCACATCCGCAATTGTCTCCCCTTGCTGCATTTTAAATAACTCATAGTCCCCGATTAACTCATGCTTTCTTGCCCTTTTCACATCGATGTTCCTTCATGTGTGACCTCTAGAATTTCCCACATCTCTTTGGCGTAAGCACACCGAGACACCCCGAAAAACTCATCAAGATTTAAGGCAGAGGTAATAATATTCTTTGCAAGTATAATCATATTGCACTCTCCTATTTTCTCGCATCGATCAACTCACTCCAACTTTTCTCAACAGCTTTACCATCTACTATATGAGTTGGTTTAAAAGGACCATTAACAATTGTTTCCCAAATGCCTCTATCAAGGGATTCAATAAAGATTTTCATTCTAACCTTCCGTAAAGAATAATTCACACCAAAGAAAAAGTGGAGGCCTCGTTTATGGAGGCTCCTTCGAAAAATTCATCTTTCCCTCAGCCATTGGACCGATTACTTGAGTAACTTACAAGAACCAACTCCGATGCCAATTGAAAGAATTAATGGTTGAGTTCAAGAGGGGGGGTGAATTGAACTTAAAAACTTTTTCACAAAACTTTACTTTCTTTTGGAAGAATGAGTTATCTTTATTCAATTCTTGAAAAGATGATTTGATTTAAAACACAGCAAGATTATATTCAGAATTTAAAAGAGATGATAGAAAGAAATCAACACACAAATTTATACTGGTTCACTCTAATCCGGAGCTACGTCCAGCTTCTTGACAAAACCTGTCAAGTTTCCACTAATACCAAGTGACAATTACAATCCGTAGATCCTCACCAATCTACACCAAGAACTATCTTTTCAACCTATAAGATAGAATCTTGAAAAACACCCAAGTAACCAAATCCGATTCATCGTACCAAGTGTAGATTACAATCCAATCTACACAATTCACACGATACAAAAGAATAAGGAAAGAAGAAACCTGGACTTTGAATTCTAATTGCCCAAGACCAATTCTAAAGCACTCTCTCGCTGTGAATGACCACAATGTTGATCAAAGCACCTTATGATATGACAAAATCTTGAATGCGAGAGAAAAACGTAGATGAACGATTCACGATTGATTTCTCAAGTTTTCTCAAGTAGTGTGTTGTATTGTATTGTATTGTATATATCAAAAGTTAGATCAAATCTGTATATATAGAGTAAATCATAGAATCAGACCGATTCAACTATCAAAAACTGTTTCGTAGAGTCAAAAGATCGATTAGTTTAAAGTAAAACAGTTTAGAAGAGACTCGATCGATTAGAATCGAAGTATGATCGATCAGACCGAAGTTATGATCGATTAGAACTGAAGTATGATCGATCAGACCGAAGTTATGATCGATTAGAACTGAAGTATGATCGATCGGACCGAGTTATGATCGATTAAAATGAAACTATGATCGATCAGAATATTATTTCAATCGATTAAAATATCGATTCAATCAATTGATTTCATTTAAAGTTCCATTTAATCGATTAAGACATCGATTCAATCGATTGATTTCATTTAAAGTTCCATTTAATCGATTGATTCGAGTTTTAATGGATTAAAACAACTTAATGAAAAATGACAAGCACTCGTTTCAATCGATTGAAAATCATTTCAACAGATTAAATTCCTGCAAATACTTAGTTAAAAAATAGTCTCTCTGTTTCAACAGATTGAAAAATATTTCAACAGATTGAATTTCTAAAAACTCTTAGACTTAAAAAATATCTTTATTTTAACAGATTGAAAAACGTTTCAACTGATTGTTTTTCCGAAAACTCTTAGATTGAAAAATATCTTTCTTTTTCAACAGATTAAAAAGTATTTCAATTGATTGTTTTTCCGAAACCTTCATATTGAGAAATTTACTAAGTTATTTTAACTTGTTGATTCTGCGAATCAATCAATTGAAAATACGATTATATAGAACCACTTATTCTGTTAAGTGATTTTAACCGATTGAAAATCTTTTTCAACAGATTGAAAAACTTAGTTTGTTCTTTTAATGCAGAAAATGATTTTCAATGCTATGCAGAAGATTAAGGCGCTTCATCACAACATATAATGGCCTATCAAGGGATTAAGTGCTCAAGCTAAAAAACCTAATCATCTACACACCCACAACCTAAACTAAATTTATGTCTTCATCAAATTATATCTAAGTCTTCATCAAATCCACCAAGTGCTTCAGCCTCAACTGACCATCTTTAATACGGCTATCTGCATGCCATCTAGTGAGCTTTGCATCATTTCCATTAGTGAATAATCGTTTCAACCTTGGAATAATGGGAAGATACCATAACACTTTTGTCGGGGTACCCTTCATTACATCATCGTCAGAATCACCATCCTTCTTCTTGTATTGTGATTCCCTGCATTGTGGACATTCGTGAAAGTTCTCAAATTCTTTCCTGTACAACACACAATCATTCGAACATGCATGAATTTTTTGGTACTCCATACCCATTGGACACAATATCTTCTTAGCATCATAATTGTGGGTTGGCAATGTGTTACCTTCAGGGAGCATGTCACTCAACAACTCAAGCAATTCTGTGAAACTTTTATCAGTCCACCCATTCTTTGCCTTCACATTGAACAATTTTAGTACCGCCGACAATCGTGTGAACTTAGTACAATTTGTATACAAAGGCTTTTTTGCATCATTGGACAACTTCTCATACACATGTGTATGTTGGAAGGCATTTTGTCCAAGCTCATGAATCATTTTCTCCAGCTGATCATCCATCTCTAGATCAACTTCTTCTTTGTCTTCTACACTTGGCATGTTTAATAATTCACCATGCCATGTCCACTTTATGTAACTCTATTGGAAACCATCACAAAGAACATGTTCCCGAATAACTTCAGTCGGTAATCTTCGCTCATTCAAGCAGTTAACACACGGGAAATAGAATCTTCCATCATTATCCGGAACATTCATCTTAGCAAATTCAAGGAATTGTTCTACTCCACTCTCATATTCATTTTTTGTTCGTCTATAATTGATCCAACTCCGATTCATTGTTACCTTTTGTGACATAACACAACATATAAGTATAGTTTGAGGATGATAACATCCAACATGTTTTGCTAAAATTGCGATGTCACATGATTGGATATTTTTATCTTTCAATAGGAAGTTCTGTCCTACAATGGATCATTGCATGACTGACTCCAATCAAGGCTCACCGTATTGTCTCACATTAGGGTGATAGTTTTCACTTAAAATGAAATAACTACATTATAATACAAATTTAATTTTCAAAATCAAAATCAAGAAAGAATGCCTACAGAAACACATTCAAATGACTAAACTACTTACAATACGTCTCTAAATTAGCTAAAGGCACTCGTGATCTTTCCATCTCTTGACAACATTATTACATACCAGATTCAAAACTGTAAACCTACAATGGCTAAAGCAAGCACAAAAACTTACCTCTTGAAGACCTACAGAGGTGGCAGGTGGCATGACGTGCAGAGCTAGGTGGGGAGAAACGTACACAGGCGATGGGCACTAACGACAGCAGCGACAATAGCAGCAGGCGGCACGACGTACAGAGCTGGCAGGTGGCGTGACAAGCAGAGCTGGGTGGGGAGAAACGTACACAGGCGATGACGTTCGCAGTAGAGACAGAGAGAACAGGGAGCTCTGCTATGGGTGAAGTGATGAAATGGAGTGTTGCGGCAATGGTAAAACAGAAGATACTATGTCGGTTGCCCTAACACCCGTCATCAAATACACTTTCTATGTCGGGTAAATTTTAACTGACATATAAAGTTCACTTTCTATGTCGGTTAAAATGTAACCGACATAGAAAATTTACCCGACATAGAAAGTGAACTTTCCCACTTACCATGTCAGTTACCTATTACCCGACATAAAAAGTTTATGATTTTATTACAAAATTGCCACCGTGCTACATACTATGACGGGTGGACTACGACCGTGATAAAAACTCGTCATAGAATCCTATTTTTCCACTAGTGAAAGGTAATTGATCCAAAAAAGTTAGATGAATTAGAAAATGAAGCAATTGTAATAGTGTGCCAATTAGAAATGTATTTTCCCCCTTCATTTTTTGATATCATGGTGCATTTGATAGTCCATTTGGTAAGGGAAATTCGATTATGTGGTCCAATTTTTCTTAGATGGACGTATCCTGTTGAGAGATACATGAAGATCTTAAAAGGATATGTGAAGAATTAGTACAGGCCAGAAGCTTCTATTATGGAAAGGTACATTGCAGAAGAAGCCATTGAGTTTTGTTTAGGATACATGTCAAAATCAAAACCAATAGGTATTCCTAAGATGAGACATGATGGAAGATGTGAAGGTAAGGGTACTCGAAATTTAAAGATTAAAAATGTTAGTCGAAAAGAAGTTGACCAAACACATTTATACATATTGAACAACACTGATGAAGTAATCCCTTACATATCGCAACACATAACTGAAATAAAGGCAACACATACACGAATGAATGAAAAATGGGTATTGAATGAACATAACAAAAGTTTCCTTTCTTGGTTTAAAAAAAGGTTATATGTTGAGATTAATGTTTCAGAAACACTTTTGAGACTTGCTCGTGGGCCTAATAGTGATGTCATTACATTTGGTGGGTATGACATTAATAACTATTGTTTCTACTAAAAAATAGAAGATGATAAAAGTAGAGTACAAAATAGTGGGGTCACAATTCAAACTGAATCTATGCACTTTTCTAGTTCTAAAGACAAAAATCCCATCACAGCTTCTATGAGTTATTTTGGGGTCATACAAGAGATATGGAAAATTGATTATGTTACTTTTAGGGTGCCTGTCTTTAAGTGTAAATGGGTTGAAGGGAGTACGGGTGTGCGAACAGATGACCTAGGATTTACTTTAGTTGATTTGAGTAAAGTTAGGTATAAGGATGAACCTTTTATTATGGCATATCAAGCGAGACAAATATTTTATGTCAAGGATCTATATAATGAGAGATGGTCAATTGTCCTTGAAGGAAGAAGCATGCACGGAATTCATGAAGATGAGTCTCTAGATATACATAAAACACCTTCATTTTCAAGTAGACCATTTGATGACATAGTTGACAATGAAGTTGATGACATACATGCAATTCGAAGTGATCATGATGAAGGGATATGGGAAAACATATCAACATATTAGGTGTTTATCTTCACATTTTCTAGTTCTTTTTATTCAAAATTATAAAGTATGTTGACTTCATATTGTTTTGTTTTTCAGGATATGTCGGATTCCACATCTGGTACTGGTAGTGGTAGTGGCAGTGGCAGGAGCGGAGGTGGAGGTAGAGGTAGATCTGTCACCTGGTTAAAGGGGTTGACAGAAAGGAGGGTAGCTAGAGAGAAAACTCAATTTGAAGTTGATCCACGTTCTGGTAAGGCATTTGGCCCAAATGCTGCTAAGTTTAAGAGCTATTTGGGACTACTAGCTAGACACCATGTTCCGATTACTACTCCATCTTGGGATGATGTGGAGGAAATCGAGAAGAACCTCATGTGGCAGGATGTTCAGGTATTTCTATATTTGTTGAATACTTTGTATATCATTAATTGAATTTAACATTTATTGGTCATTTCACAGCAAAATTTTGAAGTTCCTAACACTGAGGTGATGAGGAAGAAGATTTTATCCTCCATTGCCATTAGATGGAGGGACTTTAAGACTTTCTTGACACGAGAGTATGTATTTGGAAAGTTTCAAGATGAATCTCCCTATCTAAAGTATCAAATTAGTGAGGAGGATTGGTTACAGTTTTGTGCCAGCCGAATGGACCCTTCTGGCAAGATAAAAGACGAGTTTCCCAACAGCGTCAGAGGTTCAATGATGCACCCCATGTATTGTCACAAGGAGGTTATGCATTATTGGAGCTACGTCTCATGAAAGCCAGAGAAGAGTCAGCAGGAGTTGAGTCTACTGACCTTGCATCTCCACCCCCTCGCTATGAGATGTGGAAGGCAACCCGGACAAAATCTGATGGACAAATGACTTCTGAGTCTACATGAATCATTGCTCAGAAAATCGTAAGTTATAATGTCAATTTGAATTGATTGTGATGCAAAAGTTAGTGTATGACTTAGTTATTGGTAATGTGTTGTAGGATGATTTAGTTGAGCAGACCACCCAAGGATCATTTATTCCTCATGGTCGACAAGATATATTGGCGACATCCATAGGAAAACCAGATTACTCAGGACGTGTGCGTGGTACTGGTGGATCTTGGGGCCTTTGTGATTACTTTGGTCCAACATCATGAAGGACCACTGCCGACTCTTCCAGCCAGAAGGCCTTGCATAAAATGGAGATGCAGTTTGAAGCGAAGTTAAATCAAATAAGGTTGTCCTTGCAGCAGGAGTTTGATGGGAAACTTGAATCTCTCGCTCGCTCTCACCAACAGACTCAAGGAACACCTCACACAATTGAACATGATGTTGTTCGAGTCAGCACTAAAGGGAGTTGTGTTGCTACTGCTGCTGATCCTTCAGGAGAATATACTCAGACTGATGCACTACACCAGTTTGAGTTATATGTTGAAGATGACCCCCCGCGTCTAGTGGCTATTGGTCGAGTTTTTTAGGGTGGCTTAACCATCCATGGTGTCCCTCTACAGGCAGACTAGACACGAGTAGTAGTTGATGAAGTTTATGATGCTCGATGCTCCGAGTACCTTTTCCTAATGAAGAGATTCAATTAGTGGGGCAGGCAAGCGGGACATTCTTGGCTTGACCAAGACGTTTGGTTATGCCATTATCAGCACGAACCAAGTTAATATATATATATATATATATATATATATATTGTCTATTTTCTCTTTTCTAGTATTATAATTATATAAATGTTTAATTAATTATTATCATTTGTTTAGGAGGACTTGCGTCGTGCTAAACATAAAAAACAATCTATTATTGATGAGGACATGACAGAATGTGAGGATGATCCTATATCTATGTTGTTGACCATATTACCACGGTTGAGGAAGAGACCGTGTCGGATACAATGGGAGGTTAGAGTGTTTGGAATTGACAATTCCGAGTGTTCTATTATACATTTCCTTGCTCGATGCATTAGAAATTGCATGTTAAAAATTTCCATCATACAATTGTGGGTAATGTAAGTCATTTTCATTTATGTTTCTAAGATTATAATAATTATATTCAACATATAATTAATTGTTTTAGGTACATTGACAAATTGAGTCTGGAACAAGAAAAATATGAAGTATACGGATTTATTGAGCCTCAATCCATCCAAAAATCTAGAAATACAAAGGTTGGAATCCAACAATATATGCAAACATGGATGAGTGACTCAAAAAGACATATATATTTGGCTCCATACATTGAAGGGTTAGTATTTTAATTTTTATTTTAATTTATATTTTTATAACTAATTTTTATGTCATATAATGTAGGTCCCATTGGCAGTTAATTGTAATCATGCCTCGAGGATTACACCGTGGTGTGGTTTTGTTCATTACATCGGAAACCGAGTCAAGAAATGAAAAGCTTATTACAAGGGTAACTTTATCTTTTATTCATTAATTATGTTTTAAAATTGTAAATACATATTGAATAATATATGACTTTTTTCACTTAGAATCGTGTTTGGAACTAATGTTCTAAGTGGAAAACATAGAACAAAGACTTTGCAGTTCATTTATTCTAAGGTTAAAAACTTATTTATATAAGTGAATACCAAAATTATTGTTTGTATTTAAATTTTGAAAATAACATTATGTTTTATTCATCATTTCAGTGTAATAAGCAAACAGACTCATTTGAATGTGGTTACTATGTTATGTATTGGATGAGAGCCATAGTTTGTGCGGGTATAATTGATTCTTGGACGGAGGTAATTGCTTTCAACATTAGTTAAGTTTATTTAACATGTCACCGCCGTCAAAACGAGGCGGTCGAAGCGACGCGATGGTTCCAACTTTCCATTTTTCGCGTTTTTTATTGGTGTGGTTACAACGCCTTTAGGTTGTCTGATAACTGGACTGAACCTAGGGGCGAGGTTTTCGAAAAGGCGCTCTTGGATTGTCCGATAACCGGGCTAAACCAAGAACTAATTTTGAAGGGTTCTTTTTGGAGTCGCCACCGATGTTTTTACCAGAAACATCGGAAAAGGAGTAAAAAGGCATTGGTTTTCGAAAAACCAACTTTGGTCATTAGAACCAGAGTTGGGTAAGGGAGTTAGTTACGTGTAAGGGAAGTGTTAGTTCCCTTACGACGCCCCTTTCGGGTTCCCTATGATGGGCTATCTACTTTGAATAAATAAACCGGTGAAAATACGTTTTTACCCTTTATTTGCGAAATTTAAAATTATGACTACATGGCCCTAATGTCTATTGCGTAATTAAAAATAAAGCGACAAAGGAGAGAGGGAGAGTGTAGAAACCTCCGAGGCAAGCTTTCTATTAGTTTCTTTACAATTTGGGTGCTTTTTGGCAGCCCTTCACTCATTACAACGCTGGAATCTCTCAAAAAACGCTATAAAAACTCTTAGAAAGCTCTCAGAAACTCCGAAAATGCTTCGGAGGGGTTCTAGAAAGAGAATTTGAGGAAGTGACTAGAGAGAGAATGGAAGAACTATGTGAAATGAGGGGAATGGCGCGACTATTTATAGGGATTCGCGCCTGTCAGGTCGAGACGACCATCTCGCCTTGCAGAAATGGCGAGACAGTCGTCTCGCCAAACGAGACGGCGGTCTCGCCACTTTCGCAAGGTGAGACGGCGGTCCCGAATCTGAGACGACGGTCTCGACCCTAAAAGGAAAAAATCCTTATTTTTATGCCAAAAATCCCTCCTATCCTAGTATGGGGCCTAGTAGTCTCTCCTAGTGGCTTCTTAGGCTTCATCCATCTTCGAATAGAAGGTCTTCTGGTCTTTATTATGAGGTCGGGCAAGATTTGGGGTCTACAGCTGCCCCCCCTTTACCTGACCAGTCAGTCGTT
>OY731404.1:49420682-49450603 GCA_963425845.1 Sphenostylis stenocarpa
CGATTAAAAGTTTTTTTTTGTTTGTAGAAAATAGGACCTGGTTTAAAAACATTTTATGCATGCAATGTTTTTATGTTTGATGTCCTATAATGCCTATTTCAATTAGTTTTTCAGAAGGATTTAACTGATGTGTCCTGTAGCGTCGAATGCCTTCTGATCTGTGTTTCCGTATTTGGCTGTACCATGCCGGAGTTCTTGTGACTGAAGGATAACTTGTTTTTCCTTATTCTTTCCTCTTTTTTTTGTAGAGCACTCTTTGTCATGTAGTGTCCCTTTTTCTCCACTCTAGGGGTTTCAATCCTCTTGTTGACTATATGCCTCCATATTCCCAAATTAATTATTAGAATATTGTTGTGAGGGTCAAGAGAAAGGAAGTAACGAGGTAAATTCAATAGCTTGTGTTTTAGGAGGTTTAATTTTATTTAGAGAAAGGTTTTGTAAGAACGGTTGGCCAGGGTTAGGCTTAGGTGTTTAAGCTTTTCGTCTAAGCAAACGTTTTCCCTTTTTGTACTTGCGCCTTAGATTTATCTCCATTGTTTTTTATGGCTAGTTGATCTCCCTAGATCGCCCTTCGGGTTTTCGAACTAGGATATTATGTTTTGGCCCTATCTTTTGTCTAGGTTCCTTCTTTTTGTATTTTTAGGGAATCCTAGTGGACCTTATTTTATAACCCTAACTTTTTCCTAGGCTACCCTTTATTTTTGTTCGGGTATCCTACCAGGTTGACCCTATTATCTTTTGCGTAGCCCCCTTAGTGGGTTTCCTACCGGGTTTTTTTTGGCCTTTGGCTTCTATGGGTTTTTTCTTTTTTTTGTGTGTGTATATTTTTTCACAATATTGGCGAGGCATGACTTTCTTTATGATGAGGTAAAGCCTTGTTTGGTGCCTCTAATCAACTACTTTGATTGTATTGGCAATGGCGAATTTTGGTTATTTGGATGCGCTTTTTATTCTTCTTTTCTTCTTCCGTTTACTTAGACAAGGTTATTGTGAGGTCTAGTCATGAAATAGCAAGAAGAGAAGCAGATAGTAAGAAGTATTCTTTATTAATTAATAAGAGAATATGTGCCCTAAAATGCCTGGGGGTCGGGCTAGCCCCGGGGGATAGTCTCTAACAATCATGGGGTTTACATCCATTAAATGAAGAAAAAGATCTCCTAATGACTAGGGTAGATCTTGACGCTTGCACTCCTCCGCTCCGAAAAATTTGCTTCAGTGAGCGGAGGGGAGACTTCCCTTTTCCTCTTTCTGCTCGACCCTTAGTAGGGTCATATCCCAGGCCATGCTTGAAAGGATTATATTGGAATTCTGGGGGTTCCCTTATGCCTTGGGAATCTACCCCTAGTCCTTGGCCAGGGTGGTAACCATGCTTCATCATCATGCGGGCTACCTTTGTGTTTTTGGGAAGTCTTTCTATACTGGCAATTTCAAGCGCTTGAAAAGACGTTTCAAGGGCCTCTTCAGCCACATCCACATAAGGTTGGGTGGACGGTCCACTGATCAGGATATCATCTTCTGCTTGGACCGTGACCAATTTGTCGTCAACTATGAACTTAACTTTCTGGTGGAGCGTCGAAGGTATTGCCTTAGCGTCATGAATCCAAGGCTTGCCGAGGAGACAACTATATGCTGGAGTAATATCCATTACATGGAAATCAACGTTCAAGATAGTGGGTCCAACTTGGATTGGCAAATTAACTTCTCCCACTACTTCTCGCTTTGATCCGTCGAAGGCTCGAACGATAGTGCTGCTTGGGCGCAGATGGGTTCCTTGGATAGTCAACTTGTCTAGTGTGCACTTGGGCATCACGTTCAAGGATGACCCGTTATCCACAAGAACTTTGGCGATGAGGTACTCCTTGCACTTGATTGAGATGTGCAAGGGCTTGTTGTGGTTCGACCCCTCGAGGGGTAGTTCTTCCTCTGTGAAGGTGAGGTGATCGCTTGCCATAATGTGACCGACGATCCTCTCAACCTTTTCTTGGGATATAGTGTGAGGTACATGCGCTTCGCTCAAGACCTTTAGTAGGGCGTTTCTGTGTGGTTCTGAGCTCATCATTAGAGATAACAATGTTATCTTTGCAGGTGTGTGATTGAGCTGATCTATAATGGAATACTCACTTTGCCTTATAAACTGGAGTAATTCCTCGGTCTCCTCCTTGGATTCTTTATTTTCTTTCTCCTCTTCGATCTTTTTATTTTTTCCTTTATTTTTGGGGACATCTTCTTGTGAGTCCTTGGGGGAGTAGATTCTTCAACTTCTAGTCATGCCCCCAATGTCGGCTATATTCGTGATATCCTCTTTTATTGGTGAAGATTCCCCGTATCTCCACAGTACAACTTTATTTGACTCGTAGGGGAAAGGACGTGGCATAAATAGTCGCACTGGTGTCCTTGCCCCCTCTTCCTTATTTTTGAGGACCAACGGTCGAGGCTTATTTTCCTCTCGTGACGAGTCAACCGTTGGGGAAAGCTTGATTAGGAGTGGCTTTCTCTCCATTCTTCTGATTTGGAAGACGTGTCAGTTAATACTTCCTTTTTATTATTTTATTTATTAAGCATGAAAGGAGGGAAAATTAAATATGCAGATGAATGATATGCATGCAAGTAGACAATTGTTGAATAAAGAAAAATTTCATTTATCCGTTGGAAGGTGTACATTCCCCTATTCCATACTACGAAGCAACTTTTGGCAAAAACGGAAAAGCCTAAAGAAACCCACAGGCGGGTCTTGGTCTCTATGTAATTCCCTTTCGGCATCCCGGACGTGACGAGCAAGTGCTTCGCTTTGCTTCTGGACCGCCTAGCTCATATCTTCGTTGTACTTTTGAGCCTCTTTGATCTTCACCTCTTGATGGACGACCAAGGCTTGCAGTTCATCGAGTTTTGCAAGGGCTCGGTCCTTTGCTTGTAGTACTTGGCCATACTGAGCTAGCCCGTCTCTCTCTTTGCAGCATAGCTCAGTGAGACTTTTGTTGAGTCTCCGATTGGCCTCCCGCTCTTGGCGTATTTCTGACCGAGTCTTGGTGAGGTCTTGCAACAAATCCTTGATCGTCTGAGCCTATTTTGCTGATTTGGCCTCAAGGCGTGCTGATTTGGCAGTTATTTCCTGAAGTTGGCTATCCGAGCCGGTTCTGGCAGCTTTGGATGCTCGGATAGCTTGCTCATTAGAGTCAGCACACTAGTCCTTGAGGCGCTCTATTTCATGATCCTTTGCATTGCCTTTGCAGACCATTAATGGTGAGGATAGATTCTTGCTCTCTTTCTTCAAGGGCCCTCATCTGGGCTCCCATGATTTCTATCCTCTGGGTCAAGGCATCGACTTGAGCTTGCAGCTCTTCACTATTGGCACTTGTAATGAGTGAGGTGGATGGTTGAGACATCCCTCTTCTTTTTCTCTACACCTCATAGTCACTGGAGACAGCCACTCGAGATTTTCTTAGCTCTCTATCTCCCATAAAGACTGGTTTCTCCCATGCTTTACTCACGGCTAGTGAGTTGGCGATTGTGCATGGGTCTCCGAAAAAACACAGTCCTCTGAGTTCCCCTCGAGAAATTGTAGTTTGAGTCCTCATGAGCTGCCTCATAGCTACTCTAGGTGAGTAGGCTATGCAACCCCTGAGTCCTATCAAGGGTACGTTCGAATAATCTCCACATCTGATGAGGACTGGACCAGGTCGGAACCAAGAGCAGACCCAAGATAAATTATTGGAGTCCCAGTGTTCCAACTCGTCCTTCCATTCTGAAGTTAAGCGTCGTTGGAGAGGGATTTTGGAGAAGCTCCTCAAAGGATCGGGGAACATCCTCATGTGACTAGAGGCGTAAAAATGTGTAATGCCCCACACAAAGAGTAGTGAAGAGCAGCAACGAAGTGTTTTTCCTTGCTTTTGGCAGCAGAATTCCACCGAGAGCAAGGTGTCGGCAAGAATTGCAGGCAAGGGACTCTTCGAGTTCATGTCCCAGGCGAAGAAGGCGTCCATGACGGCTTGATCCACTGTGTCGAGGTGGAAGGGAAACAAGATCGTTCCGAATATGATTAAAGCCAGGTGAAGCACTTGGTGGATTTGATGAAGACAAGCACTTGGTGGATTTGATGAAGACATAGATATAGCTTAGGTTGTGGGTGTGTAGATGATTAGGTTTTTAGTTTAAGCACTTAATCTCTTGATAGGCCAATATATTTTGTGATAAGCGCCTTATAATGTTGCATCCCATTGAAAATCATTTTTCCGCATGAAAAACTAACATCTAAGTATTAAAAGAACAAACTAAGTTTTTCAATCTGTTGAAAAGGATTTTCAATCTGTTAAAATCACTTAAAAGAATAAGTGGTCATACATAATCGTATTTTCAATTGATTGATTCGCTGAATCAACAAGTTAAAATAACTCAATGAATTTTTCAATATCAAGTTTCGCTTTTTCAATCTGTTGAAATGATTTTTAATCTATTGAAACGAAAAGACTATTTTTTCAGTCTAAGAGTTTTTTTAGAAAATCAATCATGTTGAAATATTTTTTAATCTGTTGAAACAGAGAGACTATTTTTTAACTAAGTGTTTGCAGGATTTCAATCTGTTGAAATGACTTTCAATCGATTGAAACGAAGAGCTGTCATTTTTCATTAAGTTGTTTCAATCCATTAAAAACTCGAATCAATCGATTGAAATGGAGCTTTAAATGAAATCAATCGATTGAATCGACGCTTTAATCGATTGAAATGTATTCTGATCGATCATAGTTTTATTCTGATCGATCATAACTCGATCTGATCGATCATAGTTTCATTCTGATCGATCATAACTCTGATCTGATCGATCATACTTCGTTCTAATCGATCGTAGTCTCTTCTAAACCTGTTTTATCGCTAACCAACTTATCTTTTGACTCTTTGAAACAATTTTTTTAGATGAAACGTTCTGACTCTTTGATTTACTCTATATATACAGATTTGATCTATCTTTTAAAATACACAAAAAAACAATACACTACTTGAGAAAACTTGTGAAATCAATCTGTGAAACTTTCATACGTGACTTTCTCCGCATTCAAGAATCTTTTTCATATCATAAGGTGCTCGTGATCGAATTGTGGTCATTCAAGAGAGAAAGTGTCGTTAGAATTGGTTCTGGACAATTAGAAACTTCAAGTCCAGGTTTTTTCTTTCCATACTCTTTTGTAAAAGTGTGATTGTGCAGGTTGGATTGTGATCTACACTTGGTACAAGTAACTCAGATTTGGTTACTCGGGTGGTTTTCAAGATTCTCGTCTTGTGGGTTTTGCAAGATAGTTCTTGGGGTAGATTGGTGAGTATCTACTTGGTTGTAATTTTCACTTGGTATTAGTGGAACTTGACTGGTTTGTCAAGAACTCGGATGTAGCTCCGGATTAGAGTGAACCAAGATAAATTTTTGTGTTAATATTCTTCTTTCATCTCTTTTATTTTCTCGTCTTTAATTGTGTTGTGTTTAAACCGAAGTTACCTTTGCAAAGATTGAATAAAGATAACTCATTCTTCCAAAAGAAAGTAAGTTTTGCGAAAAAGTTTTAAAGTTCAATTCACCCCTCTTGAACTCAACCATTAATTCTTTCAATTGGTATCTGAGCTGGTTCTTGTAAGTTACTCAAGAAATCGGTCCAATGGTCGAGGGAAAGATGACTTTTTCGAAGGAGCCTCCATAAACAGGCCTCCACTTTTTTCTCGGTGTGAATTATTCTTTCCGGAAGGTTAGAATGAAAATCTTTATTGAATCTCTTGCTAGAGGCATTTGGGAAACAATTGTTAATGGTCCTTACAAACCAACTCATACCGTAGATGGTAAAGTAGTCGAAAAAGATTGGGCTGAATTAACCGATGTAGAAAATAGGAGAGTCCAATATGATTATACTCGCAAAAAATATTATTACCTCTACTTTAAATCTTGATGAGTTTTTCAGTGGTGTCTCAAGTGTGCCTCGCCAAAGAGATGTGGGAAATTTTAGAGGTTACACATGAAGGAACATCTCGATGTGAAAAGGGCAAGAAAGCATGAGTTAATCGGGGACTATGAGTTGTTTAAAATGCAAGAAGGAGAAACAATTGCAGATGTGCGTAAAAGGTTCACGCACATAGTCAATCATCTAATTGGGTTAGGAAAGACTTTTGACAAAGAAGAGTTGAACATCAAAATCTTAAAGTGTTTGGATAGAACATGGCAACCAAAGGTGACAACTATATCGTAATCAAGAGACTTGATCGAAATGACTACCGCTTCACTTTTTGGTAAGTTAAGGGAACATGAGTTGGAAATCAATCGGCTCAAAGAACAAGAGAATGCAGAAAAGAAAAGTAGAAATATTGTTCTCAAGACGATTGAAGAAAACAAGTGGATCTCGAAGAAGATGAATCGGAGAACTTGACTTTGTTGGTTAAGAAATTTGGGAAATTTCTTAGAAGAAAGAACATGAACCGGCCAAGTAAAAAGGTACAACGATAAAAAGACTCGAATCTGCTCAAAATACTATTACTTGTTATTCTTGTGGTAAACAGGGTCACATAAAGAGTGATTGTCCTGAAAAGACCAAGAATCGAACAAGAAAGAATCAAGATACAAAGGGAAAAAGGCCTATATAGCCTGGCAAGACAATGATTCATCTTCCAACTCTGAATCCGAAAGTGAAGAGGTGAACCCGTGTTTAATGGTCAGGTCGTGAATCCTCTTCATCACATGTAAGTTCAACTCCTACGAGAATGAAATGAATTACAAGACATTACTAAATGCTTTCAACGAAATGCATAGTGAAGCCGTAAATTTATCTCATACAAATAATCGGTTAAAAGGATTAAATAACTGGTTAGAAAATAGAGTTAAAGTTCTGGAAAATGAACTATTAGAAAGCAAAACAGATTTAGAACATCTAGATATAATCTATGCATCTCGCGGATAATGTTGCCGCTAATAAGAAGTGTGAAAAGTGTATTATTCTGCAAGATAAGGTTGATTACTTGATTAAAACTTTGTCTAAGTTTACTCAAGGTAAAGAGAATTTAGATGCACTTCTTGGATCTCAAAATTGTGTTTTTGAACATTCTGGAATCGGGTACAAACCTAAGATTGGGGTAAAAACTAAAAAATATTTGAACTTCTTTTCATACGAAAAACAACAAGCATCCCCTTTCTCATCTTGTCATTACTGCATGAAGAAAGGACATACTATAAAATATCTGTTATGCTAGAAAATATTTTGTGCCGCAAGGTAGGAAGAGATGGGTTCCAAAACATGTTAAATGTAAAATTTGACTCCTAAGGACCCAAAATACGTAAGGGTACCAAATACTTGATGTTTGATCTTTCAGGAACAGCAACAAGAGTCCCTTTGGTATCTAGACAGCGGATGCTCAAGGCACATGACAGGTGACATTTCAAAATTCCGTAAGCTTGAAATTGAAGAATGGAGGTCATGTGACTTATGGAGACAACAACAGAGGAAGAATTCTAGGTTCTGGAGATATTGGTGATGGTGAATCAGTAATCATTCACAATGTTCTTCTTGTTGAAGGTCTCAAGCACAATCTGATAAGCATAAGTCGGTTATGTGATCTTGGTCACAAAGTCATTTTCAAACCGTAAAAGTGCCTTATCGCGTGAGCCGGAATCCGACATGGTAATGTTGGTAGGTAAGAGGTTAAACAATATATACATGTTAGATATCAAACAAGTCTATATCATCTCAAAGTTGTCTTCTTACTAAAGAAGAAGAATCTTGGTTGTGGCATAGAAGACTTGCTCATATACATCTTAACCATCTTGACAAACCGATTTCAAAAGAATTAGTTTCGGGTCGCCTAAGCTTCAAATCTTGAAAGACAAAATCTGTGAAGCTTGTTTGAAAAGCAAACAAACTAGAAAATCTTTTTCAAACAAAAACATTGTTTCAACTTCCAAACCTTTGGAACTCGCTTCACATGGATTTGGTTGGTCCTTCAAGGAATAAAAGCCTAGGTGGTAATCTTTATATCATGGTAATTGTTGATGACTTTTCCAGCATTTACCTGGACTATTTTTCTAAAGGCCAAATCTGATTCTTACAAATCTTTCAAAAAGCTTGCCAAGGTTTTACATAATGAAAAAGGATATTTCATTACATCTATTCAAAGTGACAATGGTGGAGAATTTGTAAATGAAAAATTTGAATCATTTTGTGAAAAGTTTGGCATAAAACACAATTTTTCTGCCTCCAAGAACTCCTCAACAAAACTGTGTTGTGGAAAGAAAGAACAGATCCATTGTGGAACTTGCTAGAACAATGTTGTGTGAAAATTCTTTACCTAAATACTTTTGGGCAGATGCAGTAAACACTGCTTGTCATGTTTTGAATAGAGTCTTGATTAGACCCATGCTTAAGAAAACCCCATATGAACTCGTACAAAGGAAGAAAACCCAACATAAACTATTTCAGTGGTTTTTGGATGTACATGTTTTGTTTTAAACAATGGGAAAGAAAATATTGGCAAGTTTGATGAAAAATCTGATAAAGGAATTTTTCTTGGTTATTCAACTCACTGGTCATGCATATAGAGTTTATAATTTAAGATTGAAATCAGCTTGAAGAATCAGTACATGTTGTGTTTAATGAGTCTTCTCGAGTGGTGCAGTAATAGAACAACAGTGTATCGCAGATGAAGAAGAATTAACTCGATAATTCTTATCAGCTTGAAACATGCCGTAAACACAGATCGAGTAGTACCGTTGAAGAAGATGATCCATCAGATGGACCCCGCAAAAGCTGATCCACCAACAATTACTCAAGAACAGGAAGAAGATGTTCTCGAAGAGCTTCCTAAAGAGTGGATTGTCCCAAGAGATCTCTCTCTAGACAATGTCATCGGGCAAATTAATAAGGGAGTATCTACTAGACATTCTCTTAATCAATTTTGTAATCATATGGCATTCATTTCACAAATAGAGCCTAAGACAATTAAAGAAGCATTAAATGATGAATACTCGGGTTAGTGCCATGCATGATGAGCTTAATCAATTTGAAAGAAATAAAGTGTGGGAATTAGTTCCTAAAATCAAAGATATCAATGTAATTGGTACTAAGTGGGTATTCAAAAACAAGCTAGATGAACACGGCATTATTACTAGAAATAAAGCTAGATTGGTAGCCAAAGGGTATAACCAACAAGAGGGTATTGATTTTGATGAAACCTTTGCACCTGTAGCTAGACTTGAAGTCGTTAGATTGTTATTAGCTTATGCCTGTTTAAGTGGTTTCAGCATTACTACGATGGATGTAAAGAGTGCCTTTCTCGAATGGACTCATCAATGAAGAAGTATATGTTTCTCAACCTCCTGGGTTTGAAGATCACAAGCATCCCGACCATGTCTACAAATTGAAAAAGGCCCTTTATGGTTTAAAGCAAGCACCTAGACAATGGTATGAGAGGTTAAGTAACTTCCTAATTGATCAAGGGTACAAGCGAGGTGAGGTTGATAAAACTCTGCTCATTAAGAAATCTGAACCGACATTATTCCGGTGCAGGTGTATGTGGATGATATCATTTTCGGTTCCACTAATAATGCCATGTGTAATAAGTTTGTAAAAGAAATGCAAAGTGAATTTGAAATGTCTATGATGGGAGAATTGAATTTCTTCCTTGGTCTCCAGTGTTAAACAATTAAGAAATGGCATTTTTCTTAGTCAATCTAAATACCGCAATGAATTGTTAAAGAAATTTGATATGCAAAATTGCAAGGTGTCCTCTACACCCATGTCTACTAACCGTTGTCTAGACTTAGATGAAAAAGGAAAACCTGTTGATCAAACTAAATATAGAGGTTTGATTGGTTCACTACTATATCTAACTCGCTAGTAGACCTGACATTATGTTTAGTGTGTGCCTTTGTGCAAGATTTCAGTGCAAATCCAAAGGAATCTCATCTTACCACTGCCAAAAGGATTCTCGAAATACCTTAAGGGAATAGTTAATGTTGGACTATGGTATCCTGAAGGTGCATCCCTTAAACTTGTTGGATTTTCTCGATTCTGACTTTGCAGGATGTAGATTGGACGTAAAAAGTACCTCCGGTACTTGTCATTTACTCGGGAGCAGTCTTATATCGTGGCACAGCAAAAAGCAAGCGTGTGTTGCTCATCAACCGCAGAAGTCGAATACATTGCAGTACTGGAGTCAGTTGTGCTCAAAGCATCTACCTCAAGCAACAACTCGATGATTATGGAGTTACTCTAAACAAGGTACCTCTGGTTTGTGACAATACTAGTGCAATAAACTTAACTAAGAATCCTATTCAACACTCTAGAACTAAGCATATTGAAATTAGACATCACTTTATTAGAGAACACGTATCTAGGGGTGATCGTGAGATTTTATTCGTTGAATCTGAAAAACAGTTAGCTGATTTATTCACTAAACCACTTCCTAGAGACAGACTTAATATGCTTAGGACTGAATTAGGAATTCTAGATATATCTAGTATTGTATAACCGATTCTTTACGATGATTGTATGCTTTTTAACAAGTCGATACAAGTTCGATTAATAATTGCATAAATAACTTGATATTATTTGTTTCAATCGATTGAAATTGTGAAATAATTTGTTGATTTCCTGATTCTTACTCTGGTATTGATATGTTATTAGTTCAATCGATTAGATAAGCTTTTAATCGATTTATTTCATTAACCTTGTAGCTCTGCATACTTTCTTCTATAAATCAATCGATTAAATCTTCGATTCAATCGATTGAATTCACTAATGGTACTCTGAATAATTTTCTTGAACAAAACAATCAATTTAACTTTCAATTCAATCGGTTTATTTCACTTATAAGTATCTCACGATTACAAATTCAATTGGTTTCACTGAATATCAATTGATTATTTTTTTTGGGCTAGTTGTATGTACTTTGTCTCTAAACAATTTCTCGCAGAGTGGATTGAATGCATTTACAACAAGATAAACTTCAACTACTCTCTTAAATATCAAAGATATCCAATAAAAGTTGATTGACTCCGATTGGATATCGATGTGAGGGTAATTAAAGTGTACAGTAGCAATTCTCTCTCCTCTTTATCATCACTCGCACGTAAACAATAAATCAAGTAAAGACAAAATTTTTTGAAGCCGATAAAGATTGTGTATTCTCATTCCTATAGTATTATTTTCATCTTTGAACTTTCTCTTTTCTCGGCTCTTCTCTCGTTCGCTCATCCCAAAGATCAAGTATGCTCAAGCGCACAAAGTCTCGGTAGGAAGAAGTCCAGCAGAGGCGAGTCCTCTACTGCAAGGCAAGAACAGAATGTTGGAGGAAGGATTGAAACTTGGTTCAATGGGGACCAAGAGAAAATGGATTTGTTTATCCATGAATTAAGCAGGAAGCAAGTCAACATTCCGAAGATGTTAAAGTTCTCCTGGTTTGATGCCGAAGGATTCGGAGGCATTCGGAAGTTACTGCAACATCAAAAACTTCAGACGTTTCGGAGTTGAATGGTAGGATTTACCCTGACTTAATTAAAGTCTTTTTCACTAACTTGTCCTTTGAAGGTTCCACTCTAATAACTCAAGTAAAAGGAGTAGACATTGAGATAACACCTAATGTCCGGAAGGAAGTTGCTGGAATAAAAGATGTAGGTGTGAAAGTCACCAAAGGGTGTACTTCGGATGTTGAAGAATTTAATAAAGTTCAAGTATTTCCGCTCTTGCCTGAAGAATAGGCATGATTCTGTAAGTTCATTCAACACTGGGAAGTTGAAACTGGAAGAAAGGATTCTCGCTTTCATCGTTTCCTGGCAGCTTACACCTAGGGGGAGCAATCATGCAAGTGCTAAATGAAGGAGATTTAGTACTCGATGTACCTGCATTCATCACAGAATCACGAGTGAACTGGGTCTTCGTCATCAAGGATCACATGATCAAAGCCAAGAGACTTAGTGATTTCGGTATCCCTATGCTATTCCGATTTCTAAATTTTTAACACATTTTGGTGTTGATCTGGAAGGGGAACTTGTTGAAACTGTTCGACCAACAAATGAAATAAACAATTCTGTTCTTCACAAAATGGGGTTCATCAAAATTGATGGTGAATGGATTTCCAAAGAAGAAGCCGGAAAAAGTGAAGAAAGTGAAGAAGAAGAGCAAGAGGAAGGAATCAACACCGATATTCCTGGAACTTCGCAAGACGTCCGTCTCGATCCAATGGAAGAGGTGAACCCAATGGAGATGATTCCATACAATCCACCGCCTCGACCGTGGCACGCCTCTGTCTCGGTTCGAAAGAACAATGTTACATCAAATGAGCGAACTGCAATCAGACCAAAGGAGGCATATGGAGATGACTGCTGCTCTGAGGGCTCGATAGCATTATTTGGATGAAAATTTCATTGCAAGGTTCCAGCATATTGATAATCAACTAGAAGACATTTACAACAGGATTGTGGAACTGCAATTCAACCAAGGCCCCGGGGACGAATGAAGATTTTCTATGTTTCTGTTATTATGTTTTCTTTTCTTAGTTTTTAATGTTCTGTTTTATATTCGGGGTATCCACGTGGCCCCATTGGACTGTAACTAAAACATTCTATTTGATGCAGTCAAATAGGGGGAGAAGTATTTTGCTTAAAACTGTCACTACACACACACCACAAAATATATGTCTCTGGTCTGTTATTTTTTTATGCAGGTGCAGTGGTTATTTGTCTCCATCAAATAGGGGGAGATTGAAGCACTTGGTGGATTTGATGAAGACAAGCACTTGGTGGATTTGATGAAGACATAGATATAGCTTAGGTTGTGGGTGTGTAGATGATTAGGTTTTTAGTTTAAGCACTTAATCTCTTGATAGGCCAATATATTTTGTGATAAGCGCCTTATAATGTTGCATCCCATTGAAAATCATTTTTCTGCATGAAAAACTAACATCTAAGTATTAAAAGAACAAACTAAGTTTTTCAATCTGTTGAAAAGGATTTTCAATCTGTTAAAATCACTTAAAAGAATAAGTGATCATACATAATCGTATTTTCAATTGATTGATTCGCGGAATCAACAAGTTAAAATAACTCAATGAATTTTTCAATATCAAGTTTCGCTTTTTCAATCTGTTGAAATGATTTTTAATCTGTTGAAACAGAAAGACTATTTTTTTTTCAGTCTAAGAGTTTTTTTTTAGAAAATCAATCTGTTGAAATATTTTTTAATCTGTTGAAACAGAGAGACTATTTTTTTAACTAAGTGTTTGCAGGATTTCAATCTGTTGAAATGACTTTCAATCGATTGAAACGTAAGAGCTATCATTTTTCATTAAGTTGTTTCAATCCATTAAAAACTCGAATCAATCGATTGAAATGGAGCTTTAAATGAAATCAATCGATTGAATCGACGCTTTAATCGATTGAAATGTATTCTGATCGATCATAGTTTTATTCTGATCGATCATAACTCGATCTGATCGATCATAGTTTCATTCTGATCGATCATAACTCTAGTCTGATCGATCATACTTCGTTCTAATCGATTAGAGTCTCTTCTAAACCTGCTTTACTCGCTAACCAACTTATCTTTTGACTCTTTGAAACAATTTTTTTAGATGAAACGTTCTGAATCTTTGATTTACTCTATATATACAGATTTGATCTATCTTTTAAAATACACAAAAAAACAATACACTACTTGAGAAAACTTGTGAAATCAATCTGTGAAACTTTCATACGTGACTTTCTCTCGCATTCAAGAATCTTTTCCATATCATAAGGTGTTGTGATCGAATTGTGGTCATTCAAGAGAGAAAGTGTCGTTAGAATTGGTTCTGGACAATTAGAAACTTCAAGTCCAGGTTTTTTCTTTCCATACTCTTTTGTAAAAGTGTGATTGTGCAGGTTGGATTGTGATCTCGCACTTGGTACAAGAATCGGATTTGGTTACTCGGGTGGTTTTCAAGATTCTGTCTTGTGGGTTTTGCAAGATAGTTCTTGGGGTAGATTGGTGAGTATCTACTGGTTGTAATTTTCACTTGGTATTAGTGGAACTTGACTGGTTTGTCAAGAACTGGATGTAGCTCTGGATTAGAGTGAACCAGTATAAATTTGTGTGTTAATATTCTTCTTTCATCTCTTTTATTTTCTGTCTTTGATTGTGTTGTGTTTAAACCGAGTTACCTTTGCAAAGATTGAATAAAGATAACTCATTCTTCCAAAAAGAAAGTAAGTTTTGCGAAAAAGTTTTAAAGTTCAATTCACCCCCCCTCTTGAACTCAACCATTAATTCTTTCACCAGGGTTTTGTTAAAAGCGACCTATTCTGTCCTTTCAGCCAAATCGGACAGATGGTCTTCTAACATTGAGAGACTTTCCAACCCTGGATGTTCCCTTTTCCTATCAGGGTGGTTTGCCGCAATGGTAGTTGAATGATGGCAGCAACTTGTGCTGCAGGAGTATATGCCCCGTGGCGGATATCGACCCCGGCTGATTTGGGTCATTTCAGCATGATTTCGTACTCCTCCAAGGTGGGCACCATATCAAACTGCAGAAATTCGAAGCAGCGCAGACTGGAGTTCCAGAAGTGAACTAATACCCTGACGAAAACTTGATCAACACAGATCTTTAGTAGGTCGAGAATCCTTCCATAGGATTTCTCAAAGTCAGAGTGGACCTCTGGTGGCATTACCGCGCAAAGCCGTTCCAATTTTTAAGTATGGTATCGGGGAATGTCCACCTTCTTCAATTGTCTACTAGTCCCCTCCATTTTCTAAAACCAAAATGCATGTTTTATGAAAATGATGCTTATTGAATGAATGTGAGTGTTTATTTATTTATCATGTTTTGTATGATACTTGCGTATTTTTTAAAAAATAAACTACCTATATGAATGAGTGTAATATTTTTGAACGAGGTCTCATTTATTGTTTTGGAATCAGATTTTTTATTGTTATTATTATTATTTTATAGCCCTTTATCTCTTCTGTCGGACTGCGTGGCTACTTAGCTTACAAAGAACCTGAAACCAGGCTATCTAAAAGGCAGACTGTCCGAGATAAAATAATGGCTTTATGTGAAAGAATATTTAGCATCCCTTATCTCTTCTGTCGGACTGCGTGGCTACCTAACTGACAAAGAACCTGAAACCAGGTTAGCTAAAAGGTAGACTGTCCGAGATAAGTGTGTTTATTGCAAAAAATGTTTTTTGTGATTTTTCTGTTGTTTGGTTATGCTATGCAACAGAAAAATGCAACAAACAGATGCACACACAATTCGATCATCCATGAACAGGCGAGAAGTTGTTTTAATCACGAGGTAGGGTTTTCCTGCAGAAAAGTGTTTTGGCGAAGGTAAGTTCTAACTGTTCTCACCAAGGCTAAGGCCCCCAAGGTACCCCCATTATAGGGTCCCCACTCTCCAGCTTTCCGACCATGCTTAGCACTAAGGCCATAGTCAGTCTTTGTGCCAAAAGAGGAAGGTTATCACCTTGAGTGGTGGTTTCCGATCACACTGGTGGGCACAAGGCCATCACTACAGCGAACCGTACCTGCCACCCACTCCCTATGGATTTCTCACTTGCCCCCGGGTATAGAGGGAACTATAGTGTGCAAGGGTTTGTGTACAGTTTGTATTTCAAACAATTGCGTAAGTATAAACAGACAAAAGTTATTAAAGCTAAGCATTAAAACATGTTATAATACAAGGTGAGGTAAAAGCATAATTTTCTTGATTTATTTACTTTAGGCTAGCCCATCACTAAATGGGATCAACTCTCTAGGCTTTCCCAGTGGAGTCGCCATCTGTCGCCGCCGTCAAAACGAGGCGGTCAGAGCGACACGATGGTTCTGACTTTCCATTTTTCACGTTTTTTATTGGTGTGGTTACAACGCCTTTAGGTTGTCCGATAACCGGGCTGAGCCTAGGGGGGAGGTTTTCGAAAAGGCGCTCTTGGATTTTCCGATAACTGGGCTAAACCAAGAACTAATGTTGAAGGGTTATTTTTGGAGTCGCCACCGATGTTTTTACCGGAAACATCGGAAAAGGAGTAAAAAGGCGTTGGTTTTCGAAAAACCAACTTTGGTCATTAGAACCAGAGTTGGGTAAGGGAGTTAGTTATGTGTAAGGGAAGTGTTAGTTCCCTTAAGACACCCCTTTCGGGTTCCCTATGATGGGCTAGCTACTTTGAATAAATAAACCAGTGAAAATACGCTTTTACCCTTTATTTGCGGAATTTAAAATTATGACTACATGGCCCTAATGTCTATTGCGTAATTAAAAATAAAGCGGCAAAGGAGAGGGGGAGAGTGTAGAAACCTCTGAGGCAAGCTTTCTATTAGTTTCTTTACAATTTGGGTGCTTTTTGGCAGCCCTTCACTCTTTACAGCGCCGAAATCTCTCAAAAAACGCTATAAAAACTCTTAGAAAGCTCTCAGAAACTCCGAAAATGCTTCGGAGGGGTTCTAGAAAGAGAATTTGAGGAAGTGACTAGAGAGAGAATGGAAGAACTGTGTGAAATGAAGGGAATGGCGCAGCTATTTATAGGGATTCGCGCCTGTCAGGTCAAGACGGCCGTCTCGTCTGACAAGGTCGAGATGGCCGTCTCGCCTTGCAAAAATGGCGAGACAGGAGTCTCGCCACTTTCTCAAGGCTAGACGGCGATCCCGAATCCGAGACGGCGGTCTCTACCCTAAAAGGCGAAAATCCTTATTTTTATGCCAAAAATCCCTCCTATCCTAGTATGGGGCCTAATAGTCTCTCCTAGTGGCTTCTTAGGCTTCATCCATCTTCGAATAGAAGGTCTTCTGGTCTTTATTATAAGGTCGGGCAAGATTTGGGGTCTACATAACTTTATACATCTTGCATATTTACAAGAGTCAAATTAATGTTTCAGGTCTTTCAAGATCCATCTCCATTGCCAGAATATGATATTACACAAATTAGAGAACATTGGGCAAGGTTTTTCGTTCAACAATTCTTGTACTTAATTTTTTAGGTTATTGTTCATATTATATTGTGTGTATTATGTAGTTTAGGTAGCTTATTTTGTACTAACTTTTAGTTTGTAGGTTATTGTTTGTATTATATTGTTTTATTATGTAGTTTGAATTATATATAATATTATATTTTTAATTTACTCTGGACTGTCTGGTTATAATATATATTTGCAGGTTTTAGTTGTAAGACAAAATAAACCCAATTTTTTTAAAAAAATGAGAAAATTTACGTCGCATATTGGTATACGTGACATAAATTTACATTACATATTGGTATACGCGATGTAAATTTACATCACGTATTGGTGTATGCGACGTAAATTTACGTCACATATTGGTATATGCGATGTAAATTTATGTCGCGCATACCAATTTGTGACGTAAATTTGCCATTTTTTTTAATTTTCGAAACTTTTTACGTCTGTTTAGTAGTATATGCAACGTAAATTAACGCTAGGTCTCGATAACTGACGTAAATTTATGTCAGGCTAAGGGGTCCGACGTAAATTTACGTCTCCCATTTTAACGACAATCTTAAATACGACGTAAAAAGCCGAAAATACCTGAGGTAAAAGCCCCTTTTTGCACTAGTACATATCTTGGCCTTGCTTGAGTCTTGAATGTTGTTGACTTGAATCATTATCAAAATCATCTCTTGGGAATGTAGGGACATGTTTCACATTGTCATAAATGTCCCCCTCATTGCTTTCATTATGCATACTAACAAGGTGGGATTCCTAATCTTCATGGTAGAAGGTCATTAGAGCTATGACTCACTTCACAGCATTTTCTACAACAGTCAGTAAATGATTGATAACAAAATTTCGGTCGCACAAAATATTGATAAAAAATAATAAACAAGTTGTTAAACTAATGCAGTATAGATAACCCGTGTCGAATCTCATAAGGACACAATTATAGGAACATACTCATTACCAAAATTGATGTAGAATTTAAATAAAATTAAAACAAAGTGCTTTTAATTAAAATTGCAAGAATCAAGAATTGTTTTAAAATAAAATAGTTTAGTAATTAAATTTGAAAATAAAAGGGGTTTGCGTAATAATAAATAGTAAATTAAAGAAAATAGAATTTAAATAAAATAATAAGAAAGCTATTGATTTCCTTATTCGAATGCAATGTCACTTATCGTAGTTTATGAAATTAAATTGCTTTAACCCTTATTCCAACCGGAAATTAACCAACTAAGCTAAGATTAACCCAAATTATCCTTATACAATTAAGCATTGCATACATCACATAATCTCATCTCTAACATAGGATTAAACAAACTGTGATATTGGTTTCGATTTATTAAGCATAAATATATTATAATTCAACAAAAAGATTAGGATATGAAGAGTTAAGAGAACAAACGAAAAAGAAGAACAAAACTTCAAAGATCTAATGCATTCTCCTCAGAAAATCAATTCAAAGATTTAGCTATCCATGGAAAATTGAAAACGCAGAAAAAGAGACATATGCAAGGCAAATTCCATAGTGATTTTTTGACCTCAAATTTGACTACCTTCCAGTTGGAATTTGACAATGCTCATGAGAGAGACATTTGTATCTTTCCCTCTTAGCTTTACAACGCACTTGAAATCGCTTAATTTCGAGTGTCTTAGCTCCAGATATGTCCTTATTACTGAGGAAAGGTCAGTTGCGTAATGCAGTTGCACGTTGTGGCTGTGCGTTTTGTGCTTGGTATGTTCGATGTGTGGCTGTTGTGCTGTGTGATGTGTCTCCTTTGCAACCCTACTTCATCCTTTATATAATTATCCCTAACCCTAATCTTAATCTAGTTTTGGGCCCAACTGGTCCACAAAATACATCATAAGTTGGCTTCAGTGAAGGTCCGCAAACTTGAAACACAAGTATTTTCAATACTTATCCAAATTAAACGATTCTAGTCTCCTTTGAAAGCCTATTGAGTTAGCTTTAAAATTCCCCCATTTAGACTATTTTTTAAGATCTAATGAATTCAGGAGACTTAAATTACTGAAGCATGTTCATTAAGCCGGTCTGGTGTGCTTAACCTGTTTTGGATCATTTATGTAAAATTTAATTTAGCTCCTAATTGAATTGTTCTAGCTTCTCTGGAAAGCTGAATGTGTCTAGTTTATAATGCTTCTAGAATTATGATTTTTGGAGCTCTGTAGAAAAAAATGATAAATAAAATAGTGAATCAATATTAGTACCCGTATATAATAAAATATGGCATTTGACCCAATTTTATAAGCCCAAAATTGCTTTAAATTGTCCTAAAAATAATAATGAGCAAAATTTAGATCAAATATATTTAAATTAATTAAAATCTGAATTATTGGACCAATGAAGCCCAATTAATAAAAATTCACTAATAACAAAAAGTTAAGCCCAAAACACTAATTAAAATAAGTATAGAAAGGTATGAACATATGGAAATATAATGACTCATCAAATAACCCCACACTTAGCCTTTTGCACTCCTGGGCAAAGTTAAGAAGCAAAGCAAGGAAATAAATCCAAAAACATTAAAGAAAATCATGAAAAGGACAGAAAAAAAAACAAAGACAAACAAAAACATAAACAGAATTACATACTCCTCAATGAAACCTGGGAAACGAAAGGAATAGACAACCTCCAACACTCAAAGTGTCAAAGAAACCAGACATCTATGGACATCGTGGAAAAAATTCAAAACATGTTAAGAAAATCAATCTACTCAAGAGGTGAATGAAAAGCAACAGAACCTCACAAGATATGCACTGTATAACTCAAAGTGTTTAGGCTACTATTTACTCTCAAAGCACCCACGAAAAACAAGCATCACATAGACTTGGCAAGCCTCTAAAATCAACAACCAAAAACACATGCACATAAAGATCAAAAGGACTTTCAAAGGTTGTAATGGGGCTAAGGACAAGGTATGGAATGTATAAATAAGTAGCTTAAAGACCAAAGAAAATAGAGGAGCTATGGGGAATGAGTAAAAAATACACATGAAAGTAAATCCACCAATTTCAATCTTCACACAATGCCCAAACCCAACATATTTATTTTCTTTCTTTTCTTTTTTTTTCTCTTTTTTTGTTTTTTTTTTTTGTTTATTTTTAACCTCAAACAAAAGAAAACGAGATAACCACTCATATATACACAAATAAAGAATCTAAGAACCAACACAACTAGGTACAACCCCCACTATTTGAGCACCCATTCCCAAAACAATTCCAAAGCTCCAAAATTTCCTAAGGTAGGGTAATCATGGTTTCTCAGGCTAAGAGCTTGTAATGAGCTATAAAACAATGAAAAAGGGCCATGGGCTCAAAGGGGCTATCAAAGGGAATGATTCAAAGTAGGCTCATTTGGCTAGAGACTTATAAGAACAAAAAATGTCTAAATTATCTCCAAACATGCATTTGAATAAAGAAGCATCAAAAAGAGTCAAGTCAAGGCCACTGTACAAGCAATCAATATGCATAACACAAAAGAAAGAAAGAAAGAATAGAGAGTGGCTCAAAACCTCATATAGGGTAAATTTGTCACTTCCAAATGAACCTCTCAAACCTTAAAATCAACTTGACATGCAAAGAAGAACAAGGATTTCAATCCATAGAATATCAAGCCACTCATATCCAAGAGTGAAGTAAGTGCCTACTACCTATACAAAACCCAGAAATCAAAGAAAAATATGCACAAATGTACACAAAACATAGAATATAAACCTACAATCCTACATCTCCCACCCCACACTTAAATCAGACATTGTCCTTAATGTAAACATAATCATATCCACTAAACAAATAGGACAAGCAAGATAAAAGAGTGGAAGGGGAAAGAAGAACTCCCTAATCATGGTGGGTCCCGGATCTATCTCCTCAGATGGTATAGGTTTTGAGGCCATCAAGTAGTGTCACTGCCGTCAAAAGAGGCGGTCGGAGCGACGCAATGGTTTTACTTCGACTCGCGTTTTTTAAAGTGATGCTACAACACCTTTAGGTTGTCCGATAACCGGGCTGGACCTAAAGGCGAGGTTTTTGAAAAGGGTTCTGGAGTCGCCACCAATGTTTTATCCAGAAACATTGGAAAAGAAAGAAAAAGAAGGCGTTGGTTTAGAAAAACCAACTTTGGTCATTATAACCAGAGTTGGGTAAGGGAGTTAGTTACGTGTAGGGAAGGTATTAGCTTCCCTACGACGCCCCTTCCGGGTTCCCTATGATGGACCGTTTATTTTATAAATAAAAACTCTAAAATTACACTTTTACCCTTTATTTATTTGCAGAATTTAAAATGTTGACTACATGACCCTAACAACTAATGCACAAATAGATGTATAAAAAGCGGTAAAAGAGGATAAAAAGTGTAGGAACCTTCAAAGCAAGCTTTTGTATTAATATTCTTGAAGTAGGATGCTTTTTGGCAATCCCTCGCTCTACAATGTTGGTCGCTCTTCCTCGCAACACTACAGAATGCTCTCTAAAAATACTAAGAAACTCCGAAAATGCTTCGGAGGGATCCTAGGAGAAGAATTTGAGAAAGTTGCAAAAGGGAAAGTGGAAGAATTTTGTGAAAAGGATGAGGTCGCCCCCCCCCCCTTTTATAGGAATTCCCTCCTGTCAGGTCGGGACCGCCGTCTCGCCCTTGGCAAATGGCGAGAAGGCCATCTCACCAAATGAGACAGTGGTCTCGCCATTAGAGATTATCGTCGCCGTCAAAAAGAGGCGTTCAGAGCGACGTGATGGTTCCGACTTTCTATTTTTCGCATTTTTATGGGTGATGTTACAACGCCTTTAGGTTGTCCGATAACCAGGCTGAACCTAAGGGCGAGGTTTTCGAAAGGGTGTTCTTAGGTCATCTAATAACCGGGCTGACCTAAGAACAACATTTGAAAGGGTTCTTATGGAGTAGCCACCGATGTTTTTACCGAAAACATAAAAAAAGGAGATAAAAGACGTTGATTTTTCGAAAACCAACTTTGGTCGTTTAAAACCAGAGTTGGGTAAGGGACTTAGTTACGTGTAAGGGAGGTGTTCATTCCGTTACGACGCCCCTTTTGGGTTTCCTATGGTAGACCAGTTATTTTATAAACAAACTTTCGAAAAGACGCTTTTACCCTTTTTATTTGCGGAATTAAAATAATGACTACATGGCCCTAATAGCTATTGCGCAATTTAATATAAATAAAAAGGCAGTAAAAGAGAAGGAGAGAGTGAAGAAACCTTTGGAGCAAGCTTTCGATTAATTCTCTCGAAAAATAGGGTGCGTTTTGCCAGCCCTTCGCTCTTGCAACGCCGAAATTTCTCTAAAAAATGCTATAAAAATCTCTCTTAGACACTCAGAAACTTTGGAAATGCTTCAGAGGGACTCTAGGAGGAGAATTTGGAGAAAGTGTAGAAGGGAAAGTGGAAGAACTGTGTGAAATGAAGGGGGGAGCGCTCACTATTTATAGGGATTTGCGCCTGTCAGGTCGAGACGGCGGTCTCGACTTGCATCAATGACGAGACGATGGTCTCATTTGGCGAGACAGCGGTCTCGACTTTCCAAGTGGCGAGAAGGCCTTCTCACCAAACGGGAGGGGGGTCTCGCCAATGGTAAGTGGCGAGACGGTCGTCTCGCCAAACGAGACGGTGGTTTCGACTTACCATTGGTCGAGACAGTGATCCCGAAAAGCAAGACGGAGGTCTCGACTCCTGAAGGCGAAAATCCTTATTTTTGTACAGAAAAATCCTTCCTACTCTAATATGGGCCCTAATAGTCTCTCCTAGTGGCTTTTTAGGCTTTGTCCATCTTTGAATAGGAGGTCTTCTGCTCTTATTTTGAGGCCGGGAAAGATTTGGGGTCTACAGCTGCCCCCCTTTCACCTGACTAGCCGATCGTTGGCCTGTTGTGACAAGAGGATCGACTGGAGGGTGAAGGAGTTGACCCTCTTGCCCAGTTGCCCTTCGAATGGTCCGGCTCGCGGTGGCTGATCCTCTGGGGAAAAAAATGTGGTGCACCTGTAGGATGCTCCTTCTGACGGTAGCTGATCCTTTTGGTTGATGAGTATGAACCCCCATCCGGTTTGACGAGTATGAACCCCCGTCTGGTAAGCCCCCTTTTGTAAGGCCTGATGAGTACACACCCCCATCTGGTGTTTGACGCGTATGAACCCCCGTCTGGTAAGCCCCCTTTTGTAAGGCCTGATGAGTATACACCCTCATCTGGTGTTGAGTCCACTTTGTAGGACTGTTGGTGGTGGTGGCTTACTGCTCTAGCTCATGCGCCGGTTGGGAAACCTTAGGATGCTCCTTTGATGCGGTAGCTGACCCCTTGGTTGACGAGTACGAACCCTCATCTAGTTAGGTGCCTCAGGATGCTCCTTTTTGCGGTAGCTGACCCTTTGGCTGTGGTGGCAGCTTACTGCTCTAGCTCATGCGCCGATGTTGAGATGTGTTCTCTTGTCTTTGTTTTTGTGACTTTTCTGGGATAGTCATACGGTTTGTGCCTGGGATTTTTTTGATTTTCGGTTCATCCAGCTTGTTGACTGCTGAGGATTCTTTGTTTTGCAGCTCGACTTTGGTCGTCGAAGACTCTTGGTCAATGTGGTTTGACATGTCTTGTCTTTTAATCCTACCTTTTCCGCGATTATATCTTTTTTCTCGCGATTTCGGATTTTTGCTTTTCTGGGATTAAGCGTAAGTATTTTTACCTTTTAGTTTCTTTTCGTTACGCTGACTTTTTCGAAAAGAGAACAATAATGGATGAAATGAATTTTTATTTATGATAAAATTTTGATTACAACATTTATTTTTTTAGTACTATCCCTAAGACGGTGGACTTGAGCCGGGAGACGATCTGGGAGGAGGGAATTGCTGGTACACGTGCCTCTGAAATTCTGCCTGGTCTCGGATTGCATCGAGGTGTTCTTGCCGGAACATTACCAGGTCTTGCCTTATTCCCTCTTGTATCTAGCCGAAAGTCTCCATCCTTATCTCAAAGGCATCCTGCCTTAGAGACATCTAGTCTTGTCGTAAGGACATTTGGTCGAATTGCTGGCGTAGACTGTAGATGTTGTGGTTGATGCCAGCAAAGTCTTCTGTGTACTGTTGTTGTTGTTGATGTTGTTGTTATTGTTGTTGCTGGAACTCCGGGGGTGTCGGGAGATCTTGCATCGCCACTAGGTCCTAGAGGTCGAACGTCATGTCCAGCGAGGGGTGGAGGGCCAATCGGGACCCTTGGTGGATTAGCATCCCATGTTGACAAGGATGGACCCATTAATGGTCTCGGGTCGGAGATTGGAGGAGAGGTCCTCTCTGCCACTGCACCCCCAATCGACACGTTGAACTCGTCCAGGGTCGCCGTCCGGTACAACCCGTTCATGAAGTAGGACACCATCTTTGTCGGTTGGAGGCCCAACACCATCTTGGGGAGCTCGCAGTATGTGATGGAGGCAAGAAACTCCATCACTGCTTGTGGGTAGACGTGGGTGGGGGGAGACTGGAGGAGGAAACACCATCCAATGCTATCGAGGTGCGCACAGACCTCATCTTCCCAAACGAACTCGGCAAGGATGCCGAAGTCCAAACTTAGCATAGGGTGCCATGTGTACCCTTGGATGTATTCTGAGCGGGCCTGGTGATGGGGCGAAAGCTGAGTTGGGTCTTGTGGAATTGGGGTCGTGGATGCACTTGGGCCAGCAGAACCCCTTCTCTTTCTGGATGCTTCACCTCTATGCATTTTTGGTAGTACAATGCTCAAATGTGGGAGAAAGGAGTGTAGGAGTGCAAGAGAGAGTGTTTGAGAACCCCCTCCAAGGCCCCCTCTATATAGGATTTTCGCTGAATTCGGGACCACCGTCTGGGAAGTCGAGACGGCGGTCTCGATTTTGCGGGATTCAGGACCGCTGTCTGGATCTTCGAGACGGTGGTCTCGTTTTGGTCCCAGGTCGAGACGGCCCTCTCGCCAAGCGAGAAGGTGGTCTCGTCTTTGTCCAAATCGAGACGGTGGTCTCGAATGTCGAGACTACAGTCTCGTTTCAGCGCGAGTCGCCATCCAGCTTGTTGATTACTGCGGATTCTTTGTTAAATGCCTCTGAAGTAGGTAGGAGTTCACTATGGATTTATTGGTTGTATACCCCAAATCTTGCCCGGCCTAACAATAAAAACCAGAAGACCTCCTTTTCGAAGATGGACGAAGCCTAAGAAGCCACTAGGAGAGACTATTAGGCCCCATACTAGGATAGGAGGGATTTTTGCCTCAAAAATAAGGATTTTTGCCTCTTAAAGTCGAGACCGCCGTCTCAGATTCGAGACCGCCGTCTTGTTTGGCGAGACGGCCGTCTCGCCACTCGCAAATGGCGAGACCGCCGTCTCGACCTTGTCAGACGAGACGGCCCGTCTCGACCTAACAGGCGCGAATCCCTATAAATAGGGCCCCTATTCCCCTCATTTCCAAGAAGTTCTTCCTCCTTCTCTCTAGAAATCACTTAAAATTCTCTCTCTAGAACCCCTCCGAAGCATTTCCGGAGTTTCTGAGCATTTCTAAGAGTGTTTTTGAGCGTTGAGAGGTTTCCGACGCTGTATAGAGTGAAGGGTTGCCGCAAAGCGTTTTGGTTTAGCCCTATCTTTTGCCTAGACCGCCCTTTTGGGGTTTTCGGTCTAGCGGACTGACTTAATTTTTGCCTAGGATATCTTAGCGGGCTTTTTCCTTTTTTATGAATGCCCTAACTTTTGCCTAGAGCGCCCTTTGCAGGTGTTTGATCTAGTGGGCTACCCTAACATTTGCCTAAGAATCTCCTAGCAGGCATTACTTTTTATTTTTATTTTTCTCATTTCTCTTTTCTTTTTGAGAGAAAGGACCCTATGCATGTATGCAATGTTCGTGATATGCATCCTATAATACTACTTGAATTAATATTTCAAAAGGATTAATCAAATGTGCTTTTGCTTCTCATGTGCTTTTGTCATTATGTGCTTTCGTCGACCTGATAGGTTGTACCAATTTTTCCATCTTGATTTTGTCATGGCCGAAGAATGATTGTGTTGATTGTAGAGCGACTTGCCATGTCAGTGCACCCACCCTTTCCTTGGGGATTGTTAGAATCACGCAGCGGAATGTTTACGTTTATGGACAAAAACCAACATGAGGGGTGAATTGGTTTCTTAAACAAAATTAGGGTTGTAGACCCCAAATCATGCCCATCCTGCAAATAAAGAGTAAAAGACCTCCTATTCGAAGATGGACGAAGCCTAACAAGCCATTAGGAGAGACTATTAGGCCCCATACTAGGATAGGAAGGATTTTCGGCACAAAAATAAGGTTTCTTGCCTTTTTGGGGTCGAGACCGCCGTCTCGAAATTGAGACCACCGTCTCGCCTCATGCAAATGGCGAGACCGCCGTCTCACCAAACGAGACGGCGGTCTCGCCACCTGCGAATGGCGAGACGGCGGTCTCGCTTTCCCAGACGGCGGTCTCGCCATTTTGGCAAGGCGAGACGACGGTCTCATTTGGCGAGACGGCGGTCTCGACCCTGTCAGACGAGAACGGCGGTCTCGCCACTGTCAGGCGCGAAAACCTATAAATAGGGGCTCCCTCCCCTCATTTCCACACACCACACAACATTCTCTCCTCCTTCTCTCTAGGATTTCTCTCTCTAGAATCCCTCCGACGCATTTTCGGAGCTTCTGAGTGTCTTTAGAGTGATTTCTGAGCGTTTCGAGAGGTTTCCGGCGCTGTAGAGTGAAAGGTTGCCACAAAGCACCCTCTTTTTTAAGAGAATTAATAGAAGAAGCGTGCTTCGGAGGTTTACATTCTCCCTCTCCACTTTTACCTCTTTATTTAAATTACGCAATAGATAGGGCCATGTAGTCATAATATTTTAATTCCGCAAATAAAAGGGCAAAAGCGTGTTTTTCCGGTTTATTTATTAACAAAGTAGCTAGCCTGCCATAGGGAACCCGAAAGGGGCGTCGTAAAGGAACTAACACTTCCTTTACACGTAACTAACTCCCTTACCCAACTCTGGTTCTAATGACCAAAGTTGGTTTTTTGAAAACCAACGCCTTTTAAACTCCTCTTCCGATGTTTCCGATAAAAACATCGGTGGCGACTCCATAGAACCCTTCAAAAATTAGTCATTGGGTTAGCCCGGTTATCAGAAAACCCGAGGACGACCTTTCGAAAACCTCGCCCCTAGGTTAGCCCGGTTATCGGACAACCTAAAGGCGTTATAACCACCCATAAAAAACACGAAAATTAAGAGGGTCGAAACCATCACGTCGCTCCAACCGCCTCTCTCCTTTTTGATGGCGGCGGCAGATGGCGACTCCGCTAGGGAAGCCTCGAGAGTTGATCCCATTTAGTGATGGGCCGGCTTAAAAATAAATAAACCAAGAAAATAACGCTTTTGCCCTTAACTTGTATTATAACATGTTTTATGGTTTGGCTTTAATAACTGTTGCTTGTTTATACTTACACAATTGTGTGAAATACAAACTGTACACAAACCCTTGCACACAACAGTTCCCTCTATACCCGGGGGCAAGTGAGAAATCCATAGGGAGTGGGTGGCAGGTACGGTTCGCTGTAGTGAGGGCCTTGAGCCCACCAGTGTGATCGGAAACCACCACTCAAGGTGATAACCTTCCTCTTTTGGCAACAAGACTGACTATGGCCTTAGTGCTAAGCATGGTCGGACGGCTGGAGAGTGGGGACCCTATAATGGCGGCACCTTGGGGGCCTTAGCCTGGTGAGAACAGTTAGAACCAACCCTCGCCAATGCACTTTTCTGCAGGAAAACCCTACCTCGTGATAAAAACGAATTCTCGCCTGTTCGCGGATGACCGAATTGTGTGCGCATATGTTTGTTGCATTTGTCTGTTGCATAGCATAAACAAACAACAAAACAAAAATATAAAAAAAATATATCTTTCCAAATAAACCCCCTTATCTCGGACAATCTGCCTTTTAGCTAGCCTGGTTTCAGGTTCTTTGTAAGCTAAGTAGTCACACAGTTCCGACAGAAGAGATAAGGGACGCTAAATATTCTTTCGCATAAAGCCATATTTTTATCTCGGACAGTCTGCCTTTTAGCTAGCCTGGTTTCAGGTTCTTTGTAAGCTAAGTAGCCACACATTTCCGACAGAAGAGATAAAACACTATAAAAAAAAAAAAAACCAAAATAAAAATACAAACCGAAACAAAAAAAAAAATAAATAAACATCTAACAAAGTCAAGTCATATTACATCATATCATGAGCAAAGAAAAACCAAGAGAGAAAATAAAAAGTGAGAACGCATGCAAGCATCATTCAAACAGAATCCCTCATGCATAAGCATATTCATTTTAGTTCAAACACTCAACATGCATTAATAAAGTTCTTCTGGGCATTCTAGAAAGTGGCTGGTCCTCTCCACGTCCGCACTCGAGCACAAAAGGCAAGAGCAATGGAAAATTTAGAAGAGCAAAATCGAAAGCTCACTGTGGAGGTTAATACCCTCCGCGAAAAATGGCCCAACTGATGGAGGTCGTACGCCAGGGTCAGAGTAAGGGAGAAGACCAAGCTGAACACATCCCTCACCATGAGGAGGAGGAGGAAGAATACTTCTATGACAGGAAGGATGCCAAAACTACACACATCCTTACCCCAGAGGTATCTAAACAACAACTCTCCGCCCTGGAAGAGAGGCTTAAGGCAGTAGAAGGGCACAACTTCGACGTCAAGGAGGTGGCGGACATGTGCCTAGTAAAGAACATCCATTTCCCTACCAAATTCAAGATCCCGGACTTCCCCAAGTACACCGGGATGACCTGCCCAAAGAACCATCTTACGATGTATTGTCGTAAGATGGCCGCCCATGCTGAGAATGAAAAACTCCTGATCCACTGCTTCCAAGAGAGTCTGGCGGACACAACTCTCAACTCGGTATATGCAGATAGAGAGAGGGCAGTCCGGAGCTAGAAACAGCTTGGTCGATGCTTTTCTTCGTCGTTACCGATACAACATTGATCCGACTCCGATAGGTCGGATCTCGGGACTCGAGCAAAAGGAACGACGAACCTTTCAAAGCATACGCCCAAAGATGGAGGGAAATGGCTGCCCAAATAGAGCCTCCTTTGATCGACAAGGAGACAAGTGGCTATGTTCATCGATTCACCGACCGGAGCGTACTACGACAAGGCAATAGCCAGTACCTCCAACCTTTTCTCGGACATAGTCACTGTGGGGGAAAGAGTAGAGCAGGGACTGAGGAGCGGGAAGATAGCACAGTCTTCCCAAGCTAGGGTCTCATTCCGGAGGCCTGCCGGTAAGAAGAAGGATGAATCTGTGCATGCAATCAACTTCGCCACCCCTTCTTCTGCCCCACAAACGGCCAGACAGCCTCGCAAGAAAGAGAGGAAGTTCACTCCAATCTCCACTTACTATGGAATATTGCTGCCTCAGCTGTTGGAAGCCAAGCTCCTAACCTGCGCTCCTCCCAAGAAGCAGTTGGAACCTCCCTACCCTGAATGGTATAAGCCAAATGAAAAATGCGCTTACCATTCGGGTTCACCCGGACACTCTGTAGAAAATTGCTTGACCCTTAAGTATCGGGTTCAAGAATTAATCGACGCCGGGTGGATAACTTTTGACGCCTCCGCTTCCGATGTCGACGCCAAACCTCTGTCAAAGCCGGAGTAGTAGAAGGGGAGGACTAGGAGGATCAGCCATAGGATGTCTGTTTTTTTTAAGTCTTTCTCTATATCTCCTGCGGTCCCCGCCCGTGGCCGCGGGAATTTTGATTAAAAGGGCTTGTACATACATTTCCATTTTCGTTAATACACGAGGCATTTTTTCATATTCATTCTTTTCCCTCTTCTATTTATTATTCTTTCAAGGATAAATTGAATAATAAAAATCTATGACTAAAACAGTAACCTAAAACACATCATGTCTCGTGATTGATGAATCTCTGTGGACCCCTAAACTGAAAGCGAATGGGTCGAGTCCGAC